>PVHY01002890.1:15473-117643 GCA_004024945.1 Uropsilus gracilis | reverse complement strand
AAAAAAAAACAAAACAAACAAACAAACAAACAAAAACAACCAAAAACAAAAACCATGGACACACCTAAAAGAAATCACATTAGCAGAAACAAGTTAAAAAGATAAAGACAGACACCAAATGGTTACAACTCGGAGTGGGGGGGCGGGACGGAGGGGGAATGGTCAGGGAGGGTGGGGGGGTGAATCCCGGTAAAATAAATAAATAAATTAATTAATTTTAAAAAAAAATAAAGGAAAAAGATCAGCATCTTTAGGTCATGGTTTACAGAGAGACATTAGGAGGCGGTGCTTCCAAAGCTTTGCTAGAAAAGATTCCAATCAGATCTGACCCAGAAATGTCTCATGGGTGGAAAAGAAGTTCTTTCAACTGCGTAAAGGGAAGTACACTTCTCCAAAGAGGAAATACAGATGACCAATAAGCATATGAAAAAATGCTCCACATGACTACTAATCAGGAAAATGCAAATCAAAACCACACTGAGATACCATCTTACACCAGTAAGATGGTATATATGACAAAGTGAACAACAACAAATGTTGGCGAGGATGTGGAGAGAAAGGAACACTCTTACACTGCTGGTGGGTATGTAAACTGGTCCAGTCACTATGGAAGACTGTATGGAGGACCCTCAAACAACTGATAGGGGAACTATCATTCAACCCAGCGATCCCACTACTGGGAATCTACCCAAAGGACACAAAATATTCATAAGGACACCTGTACTCGGATGTTTATTGCAGCACTATTTACAATTGCCAAGATATGGAAACAACCCAAATGCCCCCAAATGACTGAAAAAGATGTGATCTATGTACACAATGGAATATTGTGCATCGGTCAAAGGAGGCAAACATGTCATTTGCTGTGGGGGGTGGAAAAAAGGTTACCCGCTGAACAAGTCCTCACAAATGTGAGGAACTAAACTCTTGCCAATTAAAGTAAAGCATAGATATCAGGAAGCCGGGTAAAGTATCAATTTAGATAACAAAGGCATCCTACAGAGAGTCTGATCACCATCTATCCTGGGTAGGCTGACACCTATAGAAAATTGGCCCCCAGTAAAACTGACATCAAGCAAAAGGCATTTGTAATTACTGATTGCAACCCTCACCCCTTCCCTCAGGCACCGTTTCCCACATGACTGGAGTGCGGGAATTTGCAGGAACATGGATGGAACTAGAAGGAATCATGTTAGTGCGAAGAAGCCAGGAAGAAAAGAGAAATATGGGCTGATCTCACTTATTTGAGGGAGAGAGGAAAAACAAAAAAACAGATGCTTAAGAAAAATTGAAAACTTCCAACAGAGCTAAAGCATAGAACAAGAGAGGGGGAGGAGGGAAAGAACAGAGATGGAGAGGGCACAAAAGACTAAGATGGTGCACGGGTGGTAAGGTGATGGGAGAGCAACGGGGTAGACAATGATGCAATCTATCTATCTGCCTATCTATCTATCTATCTATCTATCTATCTATCTATCTATCTATCTATCTATCTATCTATCTATCTATCTATCTATCTATCTATCTATCTATCTATCTATCTATCTATCTATCTATCTATCTATCTATCTATCTATCTATCTATCTATCTCTGTCTGTCTGTCTGTCTGTCTGTCTGTCTGTCTGTCTGTCTGTCTGTCTATATCTGTCTGTCTGTATTTAGGTATATAAATACAAACAATAAAAAGTTAAAAAAATAAAGGAAAGTAAATATTAAATAAGCATCATTCATTAAAGGCCCCCCCCTTTCTTTACTGATGTAACATTATCAATAAAGGTTATAACACTACATGCCCAGTGTTGGCGGACTAAGTGCTCACCTCCGTCATCCCACTATACGAACTCCCTTTGTCCTTACTTTAGACCAGCAGGCCAGCCCCTCTCCCTTTATTCTCAGCCCTCTGTTCCCCTCTAGCAATAGGTTGGGTTTCTGATTGTAGTTAGACATTAATATTTCATTTGTCCTTGATCTGTACCACATGTTTTATATTTAAAAATACGTGTGCCGCCTAACATAGATGAATCTGAACAAGGAATAGATTGTAGGAAAAAGCTCTACTAGATGGTCCATAAATTTTATCCCTCGTTCTGCTCTGCACACCTGAAGGAGCTCTGTGCATTGGCTCTGAGCTTTTGTGAACAGACATTATCCATTCACTGAGTGACAACTACTGAAATTGCAGGCATAGGTGGAATTCTTCTTCCAATTAGATAGGAGACCTTTGACCTTTCAGTTTTGTGTAAAGCCGTGCTTGCGATGGGAAGACATTCTAATCTTGCTCTCTTAATTGTCAATTCTTTCCAGCTCTAATCTTACCTTAGTAGGAGAAGATTTATTTCTAATGATTACATTCCTAATGATTGGATTCTAATTATAACATAATAAAATTTTCAGGCTCATGTTTTGGAGTATATGGGGTAATATTATTCTTTCTTTATATCTTAAATAAAGAAAAGAAGATTAATCTTTGAATGTTAAAACCTGTTCCTGTTAAACTAGTAAAACCCACAAACCTCAAATTAGTTACCAATGAGAATAAACCAAGGGGAGTTTAGAAACACATCACATTCTATATTATAGTGTGAGAAATATCAGCAAGGCCAGCTTGGGGGGAGATGAGTATAATTCACTATTAGGAAGTCTCAGCTTTGCTGTACACTTTCTGGAGGTCGGTGCTGTGGGGAAAACCTTGGGCTGGGAGAGGAGGTTCAGCAAAGCTCATTGAAAAGGCAGATCCCAAGAACCAGTCATTAGCAGTGTCTGTCCAGAGAAGTGCTCAACACGATGAGGGACAGAGATCCAGGGAGCGGGCACCTAGGTGTCCACACAGGTGAGGGAGCATTCTGCCATGGGGTGCGATCATCTCTGAAATCTTACAATGATCATGTATATTCTGAGCCATCTTTTGTTGGGTCTGTCAGTTGGGATCGCAACAGAAAAGACAACACAAGTCAGGATGATTTAAAGAAGCTTATATTCCATGACACTGTTGAAAAGTGTAAGCTGTGTGTTGGGGAATCACAAGAGATGGTGCAGGTGTCCAGAATCCTCAGTGAAATGCCATCACTTCTAGATTTGAAGGTTGGAAGTGAAATCTGGATGAAAGGGGCAAAAGCTGCTAACCAACAAACCACAGGTCCACTTCACCAGCGCGTAGCATTTGCCACTCAGATGCCATTTAACAGCCGGGTTTTATTTATAAGGAAATTAACCAGGAAAAAGGAAAAGTTTTCAAAGTCACAAGTGGCCAGTTATTTCACCCCAAGTACCATTTAGTCTGAAAGTCCCAAGCACATTTCCATGATGGTGCCCTATGCCCCTCCAAGCCTGAGGCAGACGCTGCAAAGTCCAGTCTTTCTCCTGCATCTTCTCTTCACGTCTTCTCCAGGGTTCTGCGCTGCTCCGCTTCTCCAAGGCTCTTCAAATTCCTTCCACAATCACTGATGCACAAATCAGCTTTCCCCATCCCTGGCATCTCCAGGTACCAGCTCACAACGCCGCCTTGCTGCGGTGCCACACTCTCCACACTGGCCACTCTTCTACCATGGTTCCTTGTCACCTCCAACTCACTCTTCAGGGAGCTTCCCCTGGCCAGGCTGCTAGGCCTGTTCTCTCAGTCTGCAATTCTCCTCTCCTTCCTTTCCTTCTTCACTCCTTCCTTTCATCTCCACCCTCTCTTCCCACTTCCCATTTCCTTTCACGGTTCTTTCAGGCCCCGCTCACCAGGGCATTTTGGTGCCTATTCAACTTTCCACTGCATCATTACCCTGTATCAGAAGGGAGGGAGTTTTTATCAGAACCTGGAAGCAGAGAGGGACATGGAACAAGCTGGTTTGAGCAATGCGGTTACCTTGTTAAGGGTCCTTGCTAGTCAGCAGCACCCACAGGAGGAGCACAGGGATGAATTCTCTCCCCCCCCCATCCTCCATTGTGGTGGGGCTTCCCAATATGATATCAGAAGGCCCATGATCTATTAGTACAGTTTATGGTGTTCAATTTACATTAAGGAGGAGCAAAGGGGCGAATGCCAGGTGTTTAACGGAATCCCAGCACAGCAGTCCCCCATTATGTGTGCTTTTGCTTTCCATGATTTCAATCAACCACAGTCTTACCACATTACATGCAAGAAGATATTCTGAGAGAAAGTGGGAGAGGTTGATCACACTTATACAACTTTTATTATAGTATATTGTTATAGTTATTCTGTTATTGATTGCTGTTGTCAACTCCTTGCTCTGCCTAATTTATAAGGGAGGATTCTTGTGTTAGGATTCTATGTATCATACAGAAGTTCGCTCTTTTCTCCTCCAGCTTCACTGATATGAGGAACAGAACGACCTGGGTGGAGGACATGAGTGATTTGGCCACTGGAAAGAAAAATCTCCTCGGAATACCTGTAAATAGGTGGTCTAACTACTTATGAACTTGAGAATCATGAGTCATCTGAATGAACTCTGTCAGCTGTAGGGAACTTGGAAAGCAGAGGTGAGAGGATAGTAAATTGCTAGGGCTTCTGAGTGCTCTCAGGAGACGGCTCTGTGGGTCTTGGAAACATGCAAATCTTAACATGGACGTCTTCCAAAATATAATAGGGTCAACTAGATGGTTCCTCATCTTTCCTTTCAAAAGATCTCATACAGAGTCTAGTTCTGTTTTGGAATTTTTAGTATTCTTTGCTCTAGTGGTTAGTAAAGCTTGTTCCCTCAAATAAAGATAATAAATGATATATCTTTGAACTATAGTTTCCTGAATCCATAAAACATGAAATTACTTCATAGATTTTTCAATATGCCTCCAAAAATTCAAAATATGAATTGACTTTTATTATGGCTCTCTAAATGAGAAATTGAATAAAGAGCCCATTTCTTCACAAAATACTTTCATAACCTTGTACTCTCTTTTAATGACATCATTGCATATTAAAATGTTCGAAGACCCTCAGTGCTCTGCAGCTGAAAGCTGACTTTGGAATTATCCTCAATATTGATTCAACTCTTGTCAATTGATTCATTGCGGGCAAAACTTTTTTCACTGTTAGAAGTTTGTTTAATGGTGGATGGATTTTCAAAAGAATCTGCTACTATTCGTTTATACAATTGAAATAAAAATTTCCAAAATTTGAATCTTGACTTTTAGCTGCATAAATATTGTTTATGATACATAGTGGAATACAGGAAAGAGTTCATACACTCACCTTTGCATTTATTGACCGCTCGCCATGTGTTTGAACTGTGCTGAGATCTGGGAAAACAGAGACAAAACCACAATCTGTGCCTTTTTAAAACTCAGGGTCTAGTGAAAGAAAGACCGGTGAAAAGCCACAACACAGTGTGACGAGAAACCTAAAATTGTGAGAATCAGGCTCTTTCCTCTTTTGAAACTCCAGTGACATGATGCTAGATATTTTTGTTATAATCCTAAAGTGTTCCAAAGCTCTGTTAACTTTCTCCTCCCAATATATTATTTTCTCTAGTCAAAAATAGGTAGCTGCTATTGTCATAATTTCAATTTCACCTCCATCTCCCTCCATTCGGCCTATCCAATTAAATTTAAAAACTTGGCTATTGTGTTTTTAATTCTCAAAGCTCTGTTAGGTACTCTTTTATATATCCCATTTGTCAAAATTTTTTTTTCTTTGCTGAGAGCACTATTTTTTTTATTGTTTCAAGTGTGTTTGTAATTGTTCCTTGAAGCATCGTTGTGATAACTACTTTAAATCCTTGTGAAAGAATGTCAAAATTTGTATCTCTGCAATATTGACATGTGCTGATGACCTTGTCTCAAATTGAGATTTGCCTGGTTCTTGGGATGATGAATGAATTTTGACTTACCCTGGACATTTTGAATATCATGTTACAAGTCTTTGGATCTTATTTAACCTTATGTTTTAAAAGACTTCCTCAGGCATCATGTCAGTGATGGGGCCACTGGTGCATCGCTGCCTAGAAGGTGGAAGAGTAGGTTCCTTGACAAGTGTTGTTTTTCCTTGACACATGGGGAGGGGGGTTAGGGGTTCCTTATTGCTGTCAGGTGGGTGTGAGGGCCCAGATTCCACATAGGTCCGCACTGACATCATCCTAGCTGGGAGGAGAAAGGATGTCTCATTGCTCCTGCCCACTGCCTCCGCTGACACCATAGTGAAGTTAGAAGGTGAGGTTCCCTACTTGACCTTGTTATAGGGGCTATTGGGGTTTCTCTGTTTTTTGGACTAGGGCTCTTACTACTTAAACTATTCCTATTTTGCTAACTTTACCTGAGGGTGGTTCCCCTCCACCCCAGGGGACTCCATTTTTTTCTGAACTGTTGATATGTCTGAGATTTTGGCTTCTCCAGCTCCAATTCTATGGTATACAAGCAAAAAGAAAACCCAGGGAACTCACCTTTGTATTATTCCAAGATCCTGTGGAATCTTCTTCTTTCTTTCACAGACTTCTTATTTTTGTTCCCTATACAACAACCAGGCTTTTTAGCTCTACCATAGTGGGAAGAATAAAGAGAAGTGATGACATGGTGGATTTCTACCTAGATTCAGCCATGCCTAAAGATGATCTTAGATTTTTTAGTTATAAAGGCTAATAAATCCCCTTTTGTTTGTGAAGCCATTTGGAATGGAGTTTCTATCATTTGTCACCAGGGTTCCTTGAGTGAATGATGAGTTCTAGAACAAAGGGTTGGCCCATGACTGGAACCTTCTTGTACTGGGATACAGGTCATATACATCACACCATCCATTTTCGTGTACTGTGATGGTATTCTTCCTTATTTGGACAACTCTGGTTCATTCACTAAGGTAGGGATGTTGTCTTATTGGTCTCCTCTTTCATGTGCTTTACTATGACATTGTGAATGAAATTTATGGGAGTCAAAAATTGCTAGTTGCATGCTGGGCTCTCCTTATCACAAGAAACTTTCATCCAGCTCTATTATAAACCATCTAAACAAGGATGGTAGAAAGCAAAAGATACTCCTTGGGAGTTTATCATTAGGATCCATACTTGTATCTGCCACCAATGATATGAATGACCTAGGACAAGTCATTTGCTGGTTTTGTGCCTCAGTTTCCATTTTCTTGGAATGGAAGTAATGGAATCTGGAGAATTTTCAAAATTTGTAATAGATCTCAAAAGTTTTGTGCTTATGAATGAGAAAGAAAAAGTGAAACAAAAACAGTTTACACTTGATCTCATCACGAATTAGTGTAAAATACTATAAAATTAAGGTTGACACTACTTATTGTGAGTTATCTTCAGTGGAATGCAAGAAAAAGCTTATTATCATGCTAATGACATGGAAGGTGACATTCTCCTACGGAGCAGCCATTTGATCACAGCAAAGAAAACAAGTAAAGAGGAGGTATTTTGGCCACCTAACGTCTCGATTGTTCAGGGCTGGCAAACGAAGGTTAAGAGCTGTCAAATGCGTTGCTCTCTAAGCCAAAGTTTAAATAATGATGCCAGAGACAATGTTCATTTATATAATTTAATGCAGAGAAGAAAATGATCATGGCAGAATGCTGGGTAGATACTTTCTAAGCTATCATTATTCACAGCAGTAATAGCCTCAAAAAGAGAGTTGCAGAATTTATTTTGTGATTTTCAAAATGACTTCATGTTCTAGAACAGTTTTAGATGAACAGAAAAATCAAGTGCAAGATACAGAGATTTCTCATGTTTTATAACAGGTACCAGTAACCGCCCTCACTGGCAACATCCTCCACCAGAGTTCGTTACAATTGATAACCTTACATTGACACATGGTAGTCACTCAGAGTCTTTACCTTAAGATTCACTTTTGGTGTCCTAGAGTATAGAGGCTTGGACAGACACATTGACAGGTGTCCATATTCTATTATATGCACTGATCTGATACACATACATACACACACATATATGTTTTACATCATTGTCTACCCGAGGTTCTTCCACCACCTTGTCACCCATGAACCATCATCCTGATCTCCTGTGCCTCTCCTGCCCCCAATTATACTCTCCTGCCCCTCTCTGATGCTATACTTCAGTTCCGCTCACAGTTTGTTTTAACATTTTCCTTGTCTATATGTTTGTTTTCCCTCTATCACCCAGTATTTCTCTCTTTCTTTCTGGCTTATTTCCGCTAACATGATTCCTTCTAGCTCCATCCATGTTGCTGCAAATGACATAAGTTTGTCTTTTTTGATTGATGAGTAATATTCCATTGTGTACATAGACCACAGCTTTCTGACCCATTCATCTGTTTGGGGGTATTGGGATTGTTTCCATATCCTGGCTATTGTGAATAGTGCTGCAATAAAACAGCTGAGTCCAGATGTCCTTTTGAATGAGTGTTTTGGTGTCCTTTGGGTACATTCCCAGAAGTGGGATTGCTGGCTTGACTGGTAGCTCCATTTTCAGTAGTTTCAGGGTCCTCCACACAGCTTTCCATAGTAACTGGACCGGTTTGCACTCCCATCAACAGCGTAAGAGTGTTCCTTTCTCCTTTCCACATCCACACCAGCATTTGTTGTTGCCCATTTTTTTGATATGGGCCATTCTTACTGATGTAAGATGGTATCTCAGGGTGGTTCTGATTTCCATTTCTCAGATTATGGGTGATATTGAACATTTTTTCCGTATGCTTGTTGGCCATTTGTATTTTCTCTTTGGATAATAGTCTTTTGAGTTCTCCCCATTTTTTGATTGGGTTTTTTGTTTTATTTTTGCTAAGTTGTGTTCATTTTTTGGTGGATCTTTGTTATCAGACCTTTACCAATTTTATGGAGGGCAAAATTATTTTCCCATTGAGTTTCTTTCTGTTTGGTTATTGTCTCTTTTGCCATAAAGATGTTGCTCCTATTTAAGCTTCTCTCCTGTCCCTTTTGGATACCAGTGGTCTATTTCCCAACACTGTTTTCCTTTTTGCAGAATACCATGTCATTGGAATATAGGGCATGTAGCCTTCACACATGGCAATTTTTTTCCTTTCGTTTAATCATTCAGTTAAGTTTCCTCCTTGTCTCATCATGAGATGAGACTGTAAATCACTTCTTTTTTTTTTTAGCACAAAACAGTATTTCACTGTTTGAATGTGCCATATTTTATTCATTCACTTCCTGATGGGCATCTTGGTTGCTCCCAGTTATCGAGAATGAACAGAGATGCTATAAACATCCATGTATAGATTTTTGCATATATGTAAGTTTTTAATTCATTTGAGTCAATACTAAGATGTGTGATAGCTGGTTCGTTTGTCAAGAGTATTTTTAATTTGTAAAATAACTGCTAAACTGTCTTTCAAAGTGGCTATGCCATTTTGTGTCCCCCTAAGCAATGGATGGGAGTTGCTGCTGTTCTACTTCCTTACCAGCACTTGGTGGTATCAGTGTTCTGGGTTTTGACCACACTCACTACTTAGGTGTACAATGGCACTCCACTGCTATTTTAATTTCTGGTTCTCTTTTGACATATGCTTATTGTCTTTCTGTCTCTTTTTCTTGACAAACTATCTGTTCAGGTCTCTGAATGATTTAGAGTTTCCTTTTTTACTTGTTAGTTTTAAGGAGTGCTCTGAATATTTTGGATAACAGCCCCTTGTAGATGTATCTTTTGCGATTATTTTCTCATTGTCTGTTGCTTGTGGTCTCATTCTTTTAATGGGATATTCTTTTGACTATTCTCTGGGGCATCAATATCAGTCTTGTCAACTTGCTCATGCGGTCAAGGTGTTATACATGGACTAGTGTTGGAAGGAAACACTGGTGAGGGATTTAGAAGACTATATTCTCATCTCTTCTGTGTAATTCCTCAGGGCAGAGCTAAGCAAATGTGAGGAAAAGAGGTGATGCTTGTTCACATGGCATCATGTATGCTGGGTGACCCCGTGCCTGAAACTTCAAACCAGTGTTCTGTCTTAAGTCAAGCAATGGATTTAGAATTTAAGTCAAGTGAATGCATTTCATTACTTTTCTTTTACTTTCCTTCCAAAGACAGGAGTGAAGTCCTGAAATTCATGGAATTTAAGGTGAATTTAATGAGCTTACTTTGAATTTGTGGGGAAGTACAGTTGTTATTGTTGCAGTTAAACCAGTTTGTTCTAGCTTATAAATTACTTTTTTTTTAAGGAAGGCATTCATTTTTGAGTGAAAGAAAAATAAAACAAGAATTTTTCTGTACGTAAAGAAGTCAGGGTAGTTGTATCACATTTGGGCAGCTTTGGATTGTTTTCTCAGATGCTCTTCCTTGCGGTCACCCAATATGGTTGGCAAGATGCTCATTTCAGCTACAGAAATTCTTCAACTAAACACTCACCTGTTCCTTCTTTGCCCTGTCAACAGGCTGTCATTCAAGATGGAATGGGGCAGGCTGGGCTTTTTTTTTTTTTTTTTGAATTGCAATGAAATAAAGCTGTTCATTCAAAAGAGTTAGCAATAATTTAATTATTTTACATCTTTGGTCTTCAAAAATAAGATTGGCTTTTATGGCAATTATTGAATTGAACAGACATGTAAATGTGTTGGCTAATGCAGTAACAATTTGTGTTTGAAGTTATTTTCTCCTTATTATTATAGATTTGAGTGACAAGATTGCGAGAATCACAAATGCCAATATGTTTTAGAAGGAAAAGCTCAACAGAATAAGTGCTTCAAAGTGTTCTAAAATGTTTTAGATGCTTTTTAGCTTTATTAGAATAAGTAACTATATAATATGATTTATAGTTTATCATTTATGTCCATAGACTAGCAAAGAGTGGTGTGCGAACGGGAAGCTACTTTGTTGAGAAGAATTACATATATATCACACCATCCATTTTCTTGTACTGTGATGGTATTCTTTCTTTGGACAACTCTGGTTCCTTCACTATGCAGGGCTGATGTCTTCTCATTATCATTACACCTGAAACTAACATACATGACTTATGGCATCTCTGTCAAATGGCATTAAAAATGTTTTTCTTTTATGCACAAGAAAATGAAGCAAAAATGAAACTGATGGAGATAAAAGTGATTTTAAAGAAAGTCAGGTGTTGGTCTAATTGAAGTTTGTAGTGTAGATTCAATCCATCTTCTGAGAGCTCAGCAGGGACATTCAAGCTAGCTTTGATTTCAGTATTAGTTGAGAGGATTTACATTTCTCTTTTCAATTTAAATTGATAGTGAAGGAGGCACCTACATTGTCAAAGAGGTTGTAATATCTTTGTTTATTAAAAAAGACATTTCATCACCTGAAATCATATCTGAATGCTCTAAATTATGAAAGAGGAATATATTGTAAGACTGTATAGATGTTGGAAGACAGAGGAACACAGAGATGATTCATGTAGGATAAGTAAAGGATTTTAGATGGGGCAGTAATTCAGAAATTTCTAGAAGAAATTAAAGAAGGCAACTAACTATAGTAAAGGTCAGGATCCTTTGCTATTGACATGGAACCAGGATTCTGCAAGCTTTTGCAGGTCATTTGTCTCAATAGGAGCAAAGACACAACCATCAAGAGCTGTGGCAGAGGTAGTGGTTTCCTAGGAAGCAGAAGTGAATCAAGCCTAAAGCAACAAGATGCTTTTGGGGTCAGGGAGCTGGAAAGAAATGGTGTGATTGAAAAAGGCAGAGAGTTGATCTTGGAGTCAAGGGTTATTGTATCCCATGAGCTTTACTTGAAAAGGAAAAATACAAGGATGAAAATTTGAAAAACTAACCTCTTACCTCTGGGTAGTTAATTGTATAATATTTTGTATTGTGTGATATTTTCTATTAATTAGAAAACCTTGTCTACAAAAACCTTCTCTATCATTCTGACCCAATTTGGAGTGTTAGAGATCATTACCTGACTATGTTCTAGGAATTTCTCAGAGAGAAATCAGGAGATGAATCATCGTATATGGAGTATGTCCTATATATTCATTTTATTACTAAATTAGAATCATCAATAACTTCATCTCAAACATGGCAAGTAACAAGTTGATACTTTGAACATGATTGAAATTTGACTTTAACGGTAAAGAACAAGTTTTCTTGTTTCTTGAGAAATATTTGAACCATTTTGCTGAGATCGGAGTTTGAAGTTGGAATTTGACAGGTAAGGAGAAAGTAGGGGAATTTCTACCCCCTTTTCTTCCCACCCCATTATCTCTAGACCCCTTTCACATATGCTATATACCCTTCTGGGAGTGAAGAAAAGAGAAAGTAATGAATGTGTATTTGCCTATAACTAACGTGAAGTTTTCAAACATGGGTTATAATACACCAAAGAGATTTTTTGTCTCAAGTAGTAGATAATAGTGTCCTAATGGTTCACAGTTGGGCTAAGTTTGTGAGATTAATCCTTTAGGTAATATAAAAATATATTTCATCACACTGCATTCATATGTCTGCTTTTCTAAGGTGAAATAGAAAGAAAATATGAAACATCAGATATTCCAAACCTAACTACATTCACTAGCTTATGTTGTGCTTAATTCTTTTTCTCCACTCTTTGAAATAAAGGTCTGGTCTGTATGTATATTTAATCTTCAAATAGTTTGATGTAGATGGTAAATATAATTGAATAAACAGCTTTGATATGTTTTATTAAATTGTGTCAGTATACAGTTTCAGGAAAACACTTCTATCTATTTATTCACAAAGTTCCACTTACTTCATGCAAACGGTACCTGGTAATTTGCAGATATTGACACAGAGAGGCTTTAACAGGGAGGCTGTGTCAGTTCATTAAAAAAATCGAATGCATTTCAAAGCATTTGTTCCATAGGTAAAAGTCCAAAACGGACTTCCAAGTGCTTCAGGAGCCAAGAAGATAAAGTAATTCTATTCATTATAATGTTTTCCAGCAATAGCAACTCAATACATATTTTACCTTTAATTCTTCTCTGAGAAAAACAGTAGCACCAGCATGTGATGAGAAGTAGCTGATGCTGAACTCAGTGGAGGGTGAACTATAGTCAGGACTAACCTCTGCGAGAAGGGTACATGTTGACTCAGAGTTGTCAGATCTCCCAGTTTTTAAAAAAGGGTCACGAATTTGCCTTTTTATGTAAGAAATTTTTATTTTACAAAATTGCAATTGAGAAACAAATTCAAAAAATGGGAACATTATCTACTTAGTCCTCAGGAGAACAGAATAGGCACATCTTCAACCAGATTTAGCCCAGGTCTGCCAGTTTGCAAAATTTGGTTCATAGTTAGTCTCAGAACTATTTCTTCTATTTTAAGCAGTGCCCTAGTATGAAAATCTGATGATTAGATGATTAAGTGTTTTTTCTTTGATCTGTATATCCGTTTGTATTTTCAAAATATCACCTGTGACTTCCCTGTTTCTGACCACACATGACTTACATTCAACTGCCCCTGATCCCTTGCAGTGGTCTGTGAAGATGATGGCTTACAGTGGCTTGTTAGGGCATTGCCATCTTGCTCATCTCTCTGTCAATCACTAAATCCTTCTAGATCCATCAGAATATTGATTAATACTATCCTTTGTTCAACATCCATTTCTGCTTATCATCTATCTCTGATAGCCTCTTAAAGATCTCCTGAATGCCAGAGTGAACTATTAAAAATATAGATCAGAAAGTTGTGGTCTATAGATACACAATGGAATATTACTCAGCCATCAAAAATGACAAATTTGAGGTATGAGTGATAACATGGATGGACCTAGAAGGAATAATGTTAGCAGAAACAAGCCATAGAGAAAAAGAGAAATACTGGATGAGCTCACCTATATGTGGGCTACAGGGAAAACAAACAAACAAAAGATAAGTGTCAACAGGTCTGAAGCACAGAGCAAGAAAGGGGGTGGGGGTAAAATTGGAGGAGGGATGGATACAGGTGATTAAGATGGTTCATCGGGGACATGGTGGTGGGAGAACCCAGGGTATACAATGATTGTTTGTGTGTGTGTGTGTGTGTGTGTGTGTGTGTAAGATCAGTAAAAAAATGCAGTACAACCATTCCTTTCTATTGCTTAAATGTGTTCTGGTGACTGTCTTCACCCACCGAATGGAGGAGAGGCTGGCCCTCCCCCAGGCAGACAATGTCCATCGCTCCTTTCTCCTGCCTATGCCTGGGTCCTCGTGTCTCACTGCTCCATGTCTTACTTCCTGTCAACAGGAAAAACTTGCTTTTCTGCATCATTCCATGGTTCTTAGCGACTGTATCTTTACTCATGCTGATTCCTCCCTCTACAAGTCCCTGTCTTCCTTCTTTATGCGATTTTCTCTCACCTGTTTTTTAAAACGCTGCTTAGACGCCATGCTCTAGATGCAGCTTTCTCCTGAGCTCCAGGGAGATTTCTGAGTTCCATGCAGCTTGATTGGCTGAAGGAAGGCATGCGCATCATGCTTGCTGCACTCAACTGAACTGAGGAGTTCGTCGCCCGGGGAAGAGTAACTGGTCTGTGGGTCAGCATGTTCAGCGAGGTGCAGGTGGGATTCAGCTGTTGAAACACTGGGGGAGGGGGCGGGCTGAGGTGCACGCCTTCACCATCCTCCCATGCAGAGGGGGGTACCTGTACAGGGACCAGTCACTGGTTTGTTGTTTTAAAAAAGTGTTACTAGCTTTGCTTAAAAAAAGAAAAATTCTTCCCCAACTAATTTGACATTTCTCCTCAAGAGACCTCAGGGAAGGTATGTACAGGGTCTGAAAGCTTCCTGGTTAAGCATCTAGTTCCTAAAATGGAGCTGCCATTTGACCCAGCAATCGCTCTTCTGGGAATCTACCCAAAGGAGACCTCGAGATATATATATATCTGGACACCTGTACCCGGATGTTTGCTGCAGCACTATTTGTCATTGCAAGGAATGGAAACAGCCCAAATGTCCCCAAACAGATAACTGGTTGAAGAAGATGCAGTATATATACACAATGGAATATTACTCATCAGTCAAAAACGACAAACTTGATGAATTTATGGTAACATGGATGGACTTAGAAGAAATCATGTTAGCAGAAACAAGTCAGAAAGAAAAAGACAGAAACCAAATGGTGTCACTAATATATGGGATATAGGAAGTACAAGCAAAAGGCCAGAAGGAAAAGTCAGAATAAGCTAACACCTAAACTAAAGAACACAACTGGGGGATGGGAGGAAGATGGGTGGGAGTGGTCAGGAAGGGGAGGTGGTGGGTGACCCCTGGGAAATACAAAGATGTGAAATATATATATATTATTTTTTTAAAATTCATTTTATTGATTTGTCACAATTGTGCATTATTAATTGATCCCTCCTCCTCCCTCCACATCCCCCCCTCTGTATCCCCCCTTCAGTCACTCCTTCTCCCATTTTTCTGCAAATTGTTGGTTGGTTAAGTTGATGTTTAGTTGTTGGTTGTATAAGTATATGTATTAAAAAACAAAAAAGTATCTAGTTCCTGGTGAGCTTCTGCTGTCAGGTTTTGACTGGCATCTAAAGCAAGCAGTTCTTAAATGTTGATACTTTCCATGGGTGAAAGGATCCCTTAGGTTGTGGTTGTGTGACTCTCCTGTTAATCCCGCTGTCCTCACTATTTGTTCTTTGGGTGAAGTCTTAATGATGTTCTGACAATGCCTTGCATACCTTCAGGTATGGGGATGATGAACAGGTTTTACCCCAATGTCAGTTCTAACTGAATGGTAGTGATGCCAGCAAAACATAGCAAATCCAAGTCCCTTCCTGTGAGGAGGACTGTCTGCAAGGCCTCTCTGCAAGAGAACAAGCAAACAGTTACAGAAATTAAGTCCCATGACATGGCAGTGATGGAAGAAGGCTGATGACCAGATTTAGAGCAGCTACTCATCCTTTTCTGATAATAAGGGGTTGCACAGAACATATGTCAGGGTACCACTTCCTTCACCAGTGAAGTCTTTTTTAAATTTAATTTAATTAAAAAAAATTGATCGCAATATATATTTTACATGGTTGTCTATCCTGATGTTCTCCCACCACCCTATCACCCATGAATCATCACCTTAATCGCCTGTGTCCACCCCTCCCCCAATTTTACCTCCACCCCCTTTCTTGTCCTATGCTTCAGTTTTGCTGACAATTAAAATTTTTCCTTGTCCTTTTGTTTGTTTGTTTTTCCTCTATCCCGCATATGGGTGAGATCATCAGTATTTCTTTTTCTTTCTGGCTTCTTTATGCTAACATGATTCCTTTTAGGCCCATCCATGTTATCATCCATGCCTCAATTTTGTCTTTTTAATTGCTGAATAATATGCCATTGTGTAGATATACCACAATTTTCTGATCTATCTGTCTGTTTTGGGGCATGGGTTGTTTCCATATCTTGGCAATTGTAAATAGTACTGCAATTAATATGCAAGTACAGGTGTCCTTATGCATGAGTGTTTTTGTATTCTCTGGGTAGATTCCCAGTAGTGGAAATGTTGGGTCGAATGGTAGTTTCACTTTCAGTTGTAGGAGGTTCCTCCACACAGCCTTCCAGAGTGACTGGACCAGTTTGCATTCCCAGCAGCAGTGTTAAGAGAGAACTCTTGCCACAGAAATGTCAATGGAGGCAAGCAGTGTGTGTGTGTGTGTGTGTGTGTGTTGTGTGTGTTGTGTGTGTGTGTTGAAGTAGCCAATGTGTATTCAAGTACAAGCTCTATTGCTCTGGATGTGTGGGTCATAAGTAGTTTGCTGGCAGGATTTAGCAATGACTTTGTTCTAGACAACAGGGGGACAAAATGAGATTTGATTAGAATCAGTCTTTAAAAATAAAACAAAGGAAACACAGCTTTTGTCATCGGACAGACCTAGGCTGTAGAACTGAGAGTTACTTACCATGAAGTGTCAGCTTCTATTCTGTCAGGTCTTAGTGCTTGCTTGATAAATTTGTGTGAGAAATATGCAAGAAAATATTTGTAGATCTCTAAGCCCAGTACTGACTGAAAGCACTCATGTGGTGAATTTCTCCCACTCTTTCGTGAAGTCATTGATATGATTATGTCTTCCTAGAAATTTGAGGGTGTGGATATAAGCTCATTTCTCTTTGACTTTTATCCTGCATCTTTTTTTCTGTTATTGGGGAATATAACTTCAAACTAGAATGCCTCAGTCACAGAGGCATGTCTGTTCCTTAATAAGAGTTCCTATAATTAATATTTATGTTTAGGTTCAGTGCCGTGGAAAATTCACTTAAAAATCTATGAAATTATATTTATTCTTATAATGGAATATTAGTTCTATTAACTTGTATCATAATTTCCTTCATCAAAATAGTTTTGCCCTATTTCTAATCCTATTTTTAATATTTACTCTATAATTTAATAAAGTAAATTCAAATTTAAGAGAATTTTGCCTACATTTAATATGTACAGCAACACGATGTATGAAAATATTAAAAGTCTCCAAAGCTGGCTCAGAAGTACTTAGTTATTATTAATTATCATTTTTATATGTGAAAAAAAATCTTTGTCACGCTTGCTTATATAGAAGAGTGAAGGAGACAGGATAGAAGTAAAGGGGAAAAGGCAGTAATATGTATTGAGGGCTTTCTACTTGCCAAATTATTTCATATACATTTTATTTCATCCTTCAATGAAGCGTTCCTGTTTTGATATGAAGAAACTGGAAATCAATGAGTTTACATTAAGTGTTACTTAATATGAAGAGTTCCAAGTTTACTGCCAACATATGGAACTAAATGAACTTTTCAAATATTATACTGAATTCACTCAAGGGATATTGAGGACCTGTTGCAGTGAAGGTGCTACACCAGACTCTGGAAGGATGATGGATGTGTAGAACTGCTCTTTAGGGTTTGGTATGGGGACATACATTCATACCTTAAATACTAGCTAATGGCTAAATAAATAACTTTCTTGATTCACCATTATTGTTCATTTCTGTTTGTAGATGGGAGTCATTAGTTAGAGCAATTATTTTGGCTTTGGCAGAGGTGTCGTCATTTGCGAAATTGAAATAATCTTAAATCTTCAGTGGTCACTGCCATGCCTTCTTCTGCACAGTGACCACGTTGCTGGTAAAGCTTGTATAAGAGGTGCTCCTGAATGGACCCTGAGTACTCAAGGGAGGCTGGTGTTTCATCCTTCTGTCGTGCTTGGACACTCAGTCACCGTCTCAACTTCGATGGGTGTTCGATAAATGCCTGTGATGAGTTATTGGAAATGAACATTTTAAAAACTTAATAATTAGTCATAGCAATATAAATCCTAATCTGATTCCACTTAAAAAACTTGTTAATTGCCTTTTTCTGCTTAGATAGTAGATATTACAGGTTGTTAACAACCTATCATCATTGTGTAACATCTTTAACAATTGAGAAGACTATTATTGTTGTCTAAGTGCAGTAGATTTGGGCAAGTATATTTCACTGATTATTAGAAATAATTTTTTCCTCAAAATTAATTTTACATCATTATAATTTTTCTTTCCTTTTTTGCTTCCTTGTTTGAGATATAATTGTTTATGTATGTGAGGTAACGTTGATTCTAATACTGTCTATGAGTTAGCTTGATTCTATTCGGAGACCAAAGGTTACACTCAGAGATATAAAGGAAGCCATTTTTTTTTGTTAAGTTCTTTTTGAACCTCTGAGTACTTCGAATACTTAACCTCATGGACTCAAATAAGGCTGAAGAACTTGGCTTTCCTTCCTGAGGACTAACCTATGTTATGTAATAGATTTTAGAATCAATATGTGATTTTGTTTAATGATGGAACTTATTAGCTATCAATAAAGTTAGCAGAGTGTATCTGAATAATCCATATTTAAGTAAGACCGATCTTGCTATTTTGAGAGAGAAATGGAGATTTGCTTTTATTTCACAAGTCCAGCTAGAATGTCTTTGGTTTTTCTTACTTCTGAGTAGCTTTAAAATTATATAAAATTATATAGCTGCTCTTTGGAGGTTGATATTTTTAATAGACTAAAGAACTGACCTCTTATTTCTTTGTGATAGTGTTTGCATACTTATTTCTGTGTTTTTTTTTTTTTTTTTTGTGGCCAGCATTTATTGAGTCATTATTTTATGCTAAGTGCTGAAGCAGGAGCATAAATTAGCTCATCATGTCCAACATTAATGCAGAAAAATAAGTACTATCATTATCTCCACTCTACTGAGAAAAGACTTGAAACTAAGAAGATTTTCTTTGTCTAATTTACAGAGCTAGGGAGGGGCTCATGTAGAACCAAATCCTTGTGTACCTGAATGTGTAAGTGACATGTCTTCCTTTCTTTGCTGTACTGTGTACCATGAATGAACTAAGTATAGGATAGGATTCTAATACTGTGGTTTTATAGAGATGATTAAAATTCTCACGTCATTCAGCTGGAGAGTAAGGGTATGAGATGGATCTGATTGTTCAATTCAATTTGTATTTTGAATTACTAAAAAATATTTGTATAGGTTCTTTTTCTCTGGAAATAGAGTGTTTTCTAAAGATACTAAGAAAAAACCCTGGTTCTTGTATCAGATGAATTGCTTTCAACTGCAAATAACAAGTTTATAACAAAATGACTAAAAAATAAGTCATTCACATAAGAGAAAGCCCCAAGGTAAAGTGGTTACAAGGTTGAAAAACTGAAAAGCTCAGCATCATCAAAAAAATCCAGATTTTGTCCTTCCTCTTCTGGAATCTGTCTGTTGGCACTTAACCTCAAGTTTTTAAACTTTTTTTTCTGTATTTTTAAATAAGGTAACAGATTTCACATATAGTGAGATCATACCATCCTTGTGTATCTCTAACTTATTTAACTTGGCATAGTAATCTCAATATCTATTCATGGGTTGCAAACAGCAAGATTTGATTTGACTAATATTTAATTGAAAATATTTGCCATGTTTCCTTCATCCATTCATTCACTGATAGGCACTGAGGTTATGCCCCTGGCTTGACTATTTTATATTGCTGCAATGAGCATTGAAATGCAAATATTTTTTTAAGTTAGTGTCATTTTTAGGTCTGTATACCCAAAGGTGCTATATGGTAGCTCTACTTCTAATTTTTAAAAGAACTGCCTTTAAAAACAAATTAAATTGTTTTTATTGCGATAACCTTGGTTCACAACACTGTGTATGCTTTAGGATATAGCTTCACACCTCTTTGTTTTTTTAATTTAATTATTTATATATACATATATTTCACATCATTGTACTCCCCAGGGGTAACCCACCAACTCCCCTCCCTGGCTGCTCCAGCTGGTCCTTCTTCCAAGTTGTATATTTTTGTTTGGCTGTACATATATTCTATATTAGTGAAACCATTTGATGTCTGTCTTTTTCTTTCTGACTTGTTTCTGCTAATATGATTTCTTCTAGGTACATCCATGCTATCATAAAATCATCAAATTTGTCATTTTTAATTGATGAGTAATATTCCATTGTGTATCTATATAGCACATCTTTTTCATCCATTCATCTGTTTTGGGACATTTGGGTTGTTTCCATGTCCTGGCGATTATAAATAGTGCTGCAATAAACATCTGAGCACAGGTGTCCCTTTGTACCCACATTGAGGTCTCCTTTGGCTAGATTCCCAGAAGAGCAATTGCTGGGCCAAATGGTAGTTCCATTTTCATTAGTTTGAGGGTCCTCCACACAGCTTTCCACAGTGGCTGGACCAGTATACATTCCCACCAGCAGTGTAAGAGTGTACCTTTCTCTCCACATCCATGCCAGCACTTGTTGCCCGTTTTTTTGATGTGGGCCATTCTTACTGGTGTAAGGTGGTATCTCATTGTGGTTTTGATTTGCATTTCCCTGACTCGTAGTGATGATGAGCAATTTTCCATGTGCCTGTTGGCCATTTGTATTTCCTCTTTGGAGAAGTGTCTCTTTAGTTCTCCCCATGTTTGGGCTTCTTGTAGAGGGCAAATTTTATTTCCCATTTGTTTGGGCTTCTTTTTTTTTTTTTCTGTTGTTTCTTTTTGCTGTACAGAAAGTTTTCAGTTTGATGTAGTCCCATCTATTTATATTTTCCTTCATTTTTTTTGAATCTGTAGACATTCACACCTCTTTAAATATTTATTACACCACCTCTACCACCAAATGACCATAATCTTCCAACACAGTCCGCTTTATTGGCTTATCTTTGCCTTCTGGAAGCCTCAGTTTTACATTAAGATTTCAAGGGTTTGTTTTGACTTTATTTTGTCTGTTTCTCTGCTTTGTTTCTTTATATTCCACATATGAGTAAAACCTCTGGTATTTGTCTTTCTTTTTCTGATCTACTTAACATAATCCTCTCTAGTTCCATCCATGTGATCATAAATGGCAGTTTCATCTTTTAAAATCAATGGACACTACTCCATTGTTATGTTACCATATGTTACCATTTGTAAGATATGTTACCATATCTTCTTTAGTCACTCATCTATTGGTGCCAATCTTCTGCCCATTTTCAATCATACTTTAAAAAATTGTTGTGTTGTTTGAGTTCCTTATATATTTTGGATAGTAACTCTTTACTGAACATATGACTTGCAAATATTTATTTGGTTGCCTTTTAATTTTGTTTATGACTTTCTTAGCCATGAGGAAGTTTTTCATTTGATGTAATCCTCCTTCTTTGTATTTTTAGTTTGATGCCTTTGCTTTTGAAGTTAGATCCAAATAATACTCATGTCAAGGAGTTTGATGCCTACGCTGTCTTCCTGGAGTTTTATTGTTTTGGGTCTTACATTCAAGTCTTTAATCCATTTTGAGATAATTTTTATGAATCTTGTAATAATGGTTTAATTTTATTCATTGGCATGTGGCTGCCGAGGAAGAGACTGTCCTTTACTCATGGAATATTATTGACTTGTTTCTTGTACAATTAATTGAATATACATGCATGGGATTATTTCCAGGCTCTTTATTTTGTTTTATCAAGCTAAGAGTTTTTAATAAACTCTTATTAACAGTGTTATTATAACTCTGTTATAATAACAGAGATATAACATGATTATAACTCTTATAATCATAAACAGTGCCATACTGTTTATGATTACTATAGCTTTGCAACATAGTTTGAAGTCTGGAGCTGTTATACTTCTGCTTACTTTTTGTCAGGATTGTTTTGTCTATTCAAAGTCTTTTAGGGTTCCATATATATTTTAATATTGCTCTATTGCTGTGAAAAGCACTATTGGAGTTTTGATTGCATTGATTCTGTAGATTACTTTGAGTGATAGCGACTTTTTAACAATATCAATTCTTCCAACCGGAGAGCAAGGAATATCTTTCCAGTTATTTGTGAGTTTGCTTTCTTTCATCAGTGTCTTGTGGTTTTCAGTGTATAGGTTTTTCACCTCCTTGATTAAAATTATTTCTAGATATTTTTTTCAGGTGCAAGTGTAAATGGGGTTGTCTGGTTTATTTATCTTTATGATAGTTTGCTATTAATGTATGTGAACACCAGATTTTTATATATTGATTTGTATACTGTAATTTATTTTGTATTAGTTCTAGTAGTGTTTTGGTGGAGTTCTTAGGGTTTCTATAAATAATATTGTGCAAACAATGATATTTTTAGTTTTTCTCTTTCCTATTTGGATGACTTTATCTCTTTTCTTTTCTTGCCTAATTGCTCTGACTGGGACTTCCAATATAATGTTGAATGAAAATAGTGAGTTCATCTTGTTTCTTATCCCAGAGGAAAATCCTCCCAGCTTTTCACCATTGGGTCTCATGTTAGCTAGGATACCTTGTTTTTAAAGTTAGAAACAATTTCCTCAGCTGTCCCTCAATGAAATCCTTTGGTGTCATTTTTGCTACAATTGTATAATAGAACCATTTAAAATTCAGTCACTGGCAAGAAAAAAAAGAATGTCATCACTTACTTAGATTAATTAAGCTTTACTCCCCACCATAACCACCCCCCACCTCTAGAAATGGGAAAAGTCTAAGTTCTTCTCAGTCAATTGAACAAAAATGAACAAGCATATCTGAATTAACAAATCTCATTAAATAGTGTTTGTGTATTTGTGGCTGGGGTACCTATGGCTTTGGGTAAGAGCAAATAATGTCTGAAATAACTTTTTCCCATACTAAGAGATTTCAAATGGAGATGTCATTCTAAGAAAAGATGTTCATATATACTAAAATCTAATACCCAGCCTTGAACAACTATTTTTATATGGCTATACTTGTCTAAATAATTATTAGTGACAGTTTGGCTAGAATGAGAACCAAAATAAGAAACATCAAAGATTCCATTACTAGCGGTTGACAGTACTTGACACATTTTAAATAAAGCCCTTTGTTTTTACTCTCATTGATGACAAGTAGCTTATCACTCACATTTGCGTGGATGATCTGGACATATCCACCAACAGGTCATGGGAAAAATTATAAGTGAAAGTCTGTCCTTCATCACTCATGAAATCAGTAAACAGGGAATTAGTAATAGTTCATTTAGTTTAGCTTATTATTTTGTTCATTTTGAGATTTTTTTTACAGGCTTTTTTCTGTCACCATCAATATTAAGAAGTCAATGTGAAAGTTGAAAATCTCAAAAGAAATCTTTCAGGCAATGTGGATATGAGTTTAGTAAAATATTTTTCATCCCATGGGTACCTGTAGTAGACTCAAGATAATACGATCTGCTGTATGGCAAAAGCAGTATGGAATAAGAAAAAAGTAGCTTTTACTTCAGAGAACTTATTGTCAGTAATAACCAATTACTTTTACAACCTAACTTGTGAAGTTAATACCGGATGACTTCATTTCTTTTCAGCCACTATGGGGTTCTCTGATAGAATTTTAAACATGCTTCTGATTTAAATTATGTATTAATGGGTTAAGGCACCAAGTTGAAAGGCCTGGCCCTCATGATAAAGCCAGGTAAGCAGTCTGATTAATGAACAAAGCTGGGGAGAATTTGTTACAGGAGCTGAAGCACTTTGTCTACTAGCATTAATCATCATCGTTTATTACGGAGAACTTCTTCCATGACCCTGAGTTTCTACTTCCCTGCATTTCTACTTTCCTGATAACTGAATAGTATTTCATAGTGTGGGTATGCCACATCGTTCTTATCCAATCATCTATTGTTGGATATTTAGGCCGCTCTGCTTCCATGTTTTAACTTTATAAATAGTACTGCGATAAATCCTGGAGAGAAAATACATGCAAACATACATACATATCTATACACACATGTATACACAAATTTAATTTTGCATTTGGTCATCATGTTCTTTGGATAAAGATCCACTAGCGAGATTCCTGGGTTCTACGATATTTACGTTTTTAGATTTTAAAGGTATCTGGCTCACTTTTCATAATGGCTGTGCCAGTTTACACACCCACAGTAGTATTGCAGGCTTCCTCTTATTCTACATCCTCTCTTACATTTATTATTGGTGGTCTTTTAATATGTGCAGTTCTCAAGTATAAGTTGGTATCTCATTGTGATTAAAATTTTGATACCTTGGATTACTTATAAGTTATATATAGCAGGATATTTTCAATTATATATAGCATGCTATTTTCTCCTATTTAATAGGAAGTCTTTTTAATCTTATATGTACATATTATCTAGTTGTCTAAAAGCTTTTTAATTTTAGATAACCTCAATTGTTTGTTTTTGGTTTTATTTCCCTTGTAATAAGAGCTGAGGCATCAAAAACATTTTTATCATTGATGTAATATTACATATTGCCGATTTTTAATGTATTTAATTTTTTTGCAGGCCTTATATCTAAATTTCAGTTCACTTAGAATTTATTTTGTGATTAGAATTAGAGAGTGATCCAACTTCATTCTCTGATCTGTGATTGTCTAGTTTTATCAGTAAAACTTATTAAAGTGGTTGTCCATTCTCCATTATATGGTCATAACTGCTTTATTGTAGATTAGGTACATATATATATATATATATATATATATATATATATATATATATATATATATGGATTATTTCTGGACTTTTGATTTTGTTCACTTAATCCATGCATCTGTTTTTGTGCCAATACCATATTGTTTTTAGTATTGTTGCTTTATAATAAAGTTTGAAGTCAGATAATATGATCTTGTCATTTTCCTCCTTTTTTTCTCAGGATGAGTTTTACTAGTGGAGGCCTTTTTTATTTCCACTTAAATTTCAGTAATTGTGTCTGTTTCTTTGAAAAATATCTCTGACATTATGATGGGGATTGCTCTAAAATTTTTATGTCATTTTAGGCAGCATAGTCACTTTGATTATATTGGTTTTTTCCCATACATGAGCAAATTAAGCTTAGTGATGACAGTGGACATCTGTCTTATTCCTGATATTAAGGGAAAAACATTCATTTTTTTGGCATTAAATATTGTATTGGTGGTTGGTTTGTGATATTGAAATGTAGGATTCTTCTATTTCCATTTGTTTAGTTATTATCATGAATAGGTTCTGAATCTTATCAAATACTTTCTCTGTATTTATTGATATTATCATGAATTTTGAATCTTTACTTTTATTGAAATAATGTATTACATGATATATATAAATGACCTGGTTATCCTGCTGGTTGAGACTCCAGTCACATTTCCTTGGGGGCTTTGGGCTCAAGTAAGCGATCATCACGTCACACCTCTGCCACTACAGTTCCCCAATAGTGCAACTCCTGTCTTAGATGCTAGCTCTGTGCATCAGCTTATCTACTCCGGTGCCAACTCTCCATAGCCCCTGATATTGGTGCCTGGCTCAGATCCAGTGACTCAGGATTTCCCACAGCAACCATCTCTCCCTCTCGTGGGTTCTATTGGGCCAGTGTAACCAGTTTAACCTTAACACATAAGTTAATTTTTCTTTTCCCTGTCTACTGGACTGTTGCTCCTAATGTGTGCTGTGATCATCCATGATTCTTTCAGGAATCCTTGACTTCTTTCTGCTACAAGGTATTTGTAAGTATATGGAGCAGGTAAGCACAGCACTTTCCCTCTGCCACCATCTTCCTGAAGGAAATTCCACTGACTGCAGATATTCCTGGAGAAGGAGTATGGATTAAGAAGCCAGTGAAAAAAGGGAAGGATAGTGTCACCAAGATAAGGAATTACAGGTCATTCAACAAAGCAGTAGGGCAGGTGTATTAATTCATGACCCAGATTGTGCTTGTGAGCTTATTCATTCTCATGTGATCTTGCCTCAGTATGTGAACACTGTGTGCATCATGCACACATACGACAAAGGGGACAGGTGAGGAGAGAGGGTATAGAAGTAGGGGAGGAGAGAGTAGGGAACAGTAGAAGAAAGGAGAGGGAAAAGTCTTTCTTTTTGTACTAGGCCTCATTGTATCAGATGGGGAATAATCCCTTTAACTTTAATCACCTCCTAAAAATCCTGCTTCCAAATATAATATAAATATCCTGCTTCCATTGGGTGTTAGGGACTCCATTTCTGAACTTTGGGATGGTGCAATTCATAGCAAACAGTTCATACTTCAGCAATGAGTTTTAACTGTTTTATGAGAAGTTAAATAATAATGCTGATGAGAACAGCAACATTATAATAATGATGATAACAAATTTGAGTAGCTATTCTTTATTGAGTTCTTTTCACATGGTAGATGCTGTTTTAACTGGTTTGCATGTATTAATTGTTTTGTGAATTCTCCTAATACTCTTGATAGATTGATTGTGATCCTGTCTTGTTGGAGGTTGAAGCTAAGCCGTGATGACTTGTCCAAGAGCCTTGTCCAAGGATCCAGTTTGAATCTAAGAAAGGCCACGTTAGTGGTGTTATTCATGTATTCAATTCATTCAGTACACATTATCTCCAATTTTGTAACATTGCAGAGTTGCTTGTGGAATTCAGAAGCAAATATTAGAATAGTCAAAGTAGGGAAGGAAGCAAATACACACCTATATTTCTAGCTTTTGATAATAAAGGCAACAAGTAATGAATAGATTTATAAGAGTGGTCAAAGGAGGGAGACAGTTACAAGACTCTGGCAGAAATGTAGAAGACAGACAGATGATCAGAAATTAGAAAGGGCATGGGCAATTAGAAAAGACTTAATATGGACTTTATAAACAAACTTTGCAAGTATCTTCAGTCTCTTCATTGTCTCCTTTGTGGTTCTGTGAAATCCAGGGGATAGCATGAAGATAAGACAGAGTCTCGTCTGGTTCATATTTATATTTAACTATGATAGCAACTGTGGCATTGAGAAAGGTTTTATCTCTAGACAAGGAGCTCAAATGGATTACATCTTGATCAAGGGTAAACTCTCCTATTTTAGTATTAATAATATCCCAATTTTATTGCTCTGTATCCTGTCTTTCTTATTCAATTTGTTTCACTTACTCTTCTCATCATTAGAATAACCTGCATTGGTAATAGTAGTACAAACACTATCATAAAGCAAGTAGGGTAGTTCTATTTTTTAAATTTATTCTTGCATGTCTCATCTTCATGTGAGATCTTGACATTTAATATTACAGAAGTTCCCAGATACACTGGTTTCACTCAGTATTGTGAGTGTCATGGTATTATGTAGGTCCTCACCCATATCTTTCATCAATTCACTAAACATTTAAGTTCCACATTCAACTAGAAAAAAATGGAAGAACAAAAATATCCTACAACAAAAGTGAACTCCATTCATGTCTGTGTTTAATCCATATAGAAGGTCAAGATGACAGAAGGCTGATACCAAGGCATCCTGCTAGAGACGAAAGAGGAGAAATAGAGGATGTCCTTGATACTATATAGTACATGTCCTCCCCTGCAATTTATTGTTCATAAAATAGACATTGGACATGGCTCTTACATTTGATGGCATCATAGAATTGAAAACAGACATTAACCCCAGTAGCTTTGACTCCCAACTCCCACCATTGAAATGATGAACCCAGCGGAGCAGTTCCTCTATTGACAATAAAAGCCCCTCTCATCAGAACTGATGACATGTTAGCTGATAACAGTGGTGTGTGTGTGTCTGTGTCTGTGTGTCTATTTGGGGGGGGTGAGAGGGAAGAAAGGGAACAGGGAAGAATAGTACTGATGAGAACGATACATTTCTGGCTACAGTCGTGTTGCTGGTATTGCTCTTCATGAGATGAGTACTTTTGGTGGGAAATTAGGTGTGTGGCGCAAATGGTTGACCTCGTTTCAGACTGTGTAGGAGTGAGCTTCCTGTACAGGAGCAGAAGACAATTGGATGTGTAAGTCTGAAGCTAGGGAGAAGAATCTGGACATAAACAGAGTTGGGCATTTTGAGCATGCCAGGGAGCAGCTAGAGCTGCACTTTGGTGGAGATGGATTAGAATGTCTATAGTCCACCTATAAGTGATATCATCTGTTATTTATCTTCCTCCTTCTAGCTTATTTTCCTTAGCATCATTCCCTCTAGCTTCATCCATATTTTAGCAAATGGTATGAGTTTATCTTTTACGATACTGAATATAGTCTACTGTATATATATACCACATCTTCTTGGTCCACTCATCTGTTTTGGGGCTCGTAGGTTGCTTCCGTGGCCTAGCTATTGTAAATGGGGCTGCTATAAACATAGGAGTTCAGGTTTCCTTTTTAAGTAGTGTTTTTGTATTTTTTGTGTAGAAACCTAGGAGTGGAATTTCTGGATTCTGTGACAGATCCATTTGCAGTCTGTTGAGAAACCTCCACACTGCTTCCCATAGAAGCTGGGCCAGTCTACATCCTTATGGGATAAATCTTAAAAGAGATACAGCACCAGAAAAATTAAATAGTGCAATTTTTGTGGTATCTTAAAAGAATCATCACAGAGCAGCCATATAACTAAATAGAAACACAGTTCTGATTAGCCCTAGTCAGTTCGCCAGTGCTAAGTGTGAATCTTGTCTCTTAATCTGACTTATGCTCCATATAAATGGCAAATGCATTTAATCAGAATGTCAAAAGTTTTATTTTTTAATTTTTTTGTTGTTTCAACAATCTTGTGTATTAAGGGTGCATCACACACACACACACACACACACACACACACACACACATTACATCGTTATCTGCCCTAGGTTCTCCCACCACCTTGTCACCCATGAACCACCTTTACTTCTTGTGGCTCCCCCTCCTCGGATTCTATTCTCCTCTCCCTCTCTTGCTCTATGCCTCAGTCCTGCTGACAGTTTTACATTTTTCTTGTTCATTTGTTTGTTTTCTCTCTATCCCTCATATGAGTGAGACCATCCCCTTCTTTGACTTATTTCTGCTAATATGATTCCTTCTAGCCTCATCCATGTTGCTGCGAATGACATGTTTGTCTTCTCTGAGTGATGCATAATATTCCATTGTGTTGATATACCACATCTTTTTCAGCCATTCATCTATTTTGGGGCATTTGGTTTGTTTCCATATCTTGGCAAGAGTAAATAGTGTGGTGATAACCATCCGAGCGCATGTGTCTTTTGAATGAGTGTTTTTGTGTCCTTTGGGTAAATTCCCTGAAATGGGATTGCTGGGTCAAATGGTAGTTCCATTTTCAGTAACTTGAAGGTCCTCCACACAGTCTTTTATAGTGACTGGATCAGTTTGCACTCCCACCAGCAGTGGAAGAGTGTTCCTTTTTTCTCGACATCCACAATAGCACCTGTTGTGTGTGTGTGTGTGTGTGTGTGTGTTTTTCCCATATGGGCCATTCTTACTGGTGTAAGATGGTATCTCATTGTGATTTAGAATGTCAAAACTTTTAAACATGAAATGGATCTTAAAAGTTCAGTTTGAATGGAATTTGGAATGTTCTTTGCTTGTTATTAAAAAAAATGCAAACAAGTTCAGTGTGCTGTGATGTTGGCTGTCAGTTTTTAATTTTGCATACTATTGCCTTTTTAGATTCAGTGTCTTCTAAGGTATTGCAAGATTTCTAAAATGAATGAAAAGTTGACAAAGCACCATCTCTGTATCACCGTCTTAGCCTCAAATTGAATTCTGAACCAGCATCCTTCTCACATGGCTCTTCTGTGAGCATTTTGGTAATTAGAAGGGACCCTCTTTTTGCCTCTGCTTTTGGTTGATAATTCTCCCTCTGAGAAAGGATATAACTCATAGTATAATCTACTAAGGGCCATGATTTCTTGAGTCATTCAGGTTGTCCTTTCCAAAGCATAAGGTCAGGGAATAAATCTCCACCACAGAATGTCATGTGTGACATCAGCCATAGTCTTTGTGAAAAAGAATTTGGCGTCAAATGGAAGTACAAAGGCAGACATCAAACCTAGACATGAACATATATAGCAGTTATGTCAGAAAGGAAAACAAATTACTCATAAATAAATGCATTTGCTCTGTGTGAACCTTAATATTAACCCCTTTTCTTAAGAGCAGATATTGCTATCATCAATTGCAATCTCCTGGCTAAAATCTTTAAGGGATGCAGAAATTTGGAGATTTTTGGGTCTTTATGAATCCTATTCACTTAGTTCTTTGCTCTGAAAGCTTTGAGATTTATCCATTTTCAGTTTTTGGGAAAATTTCCTAGTCTATATATTATGGCCTAATTCCTAATTCCTGGGAATATTTGCATGTTCTTTGTAAAAATTGCCCATTAGCTACTGACTTCTGACCTTGACTTAGTCCTTCCTCTTGCCTGAAGAGCTCTGGTTTCACTTAGTTCCTCTAACTTTTTGATAAGTGAAAACAAATGAGAAAAGCTTGCGTTACAACTTGCTTTGGACGGCCATATATTTTGAAACTTGCTAAGGCTGGTACCAAGAAGACAGGAAGCTAAATCAGCCCTGTTCAGCATGACACTTATGAAGAAAGACTACTTGTTCCAGAAATAAAGCTGAATTTACTTATGCCAGAAAAATCTACCTGGGAGAAGAGTCATAAGGGCAGAACTATTTCAGAACAGGGGTGGACTATTTCCAGTATCAAAGAAACTCTCTGATGTTCTTTTTTTAAAGACTTAGTCCCTCTTACAATCTCAGTCAGAGTAAGGTTTCAGTTTCTGGTGAGAAAAATGACTGAAATGCATTCTATTTTTAGCTAAACTCTTCCATGATTTTAACTAGTGTGTTCATCAATAAGGTGATAATGATGTCGTTAGCTAATGACCAGATTGGGTTTTGCTTTCATTCTTATTAACCTCAATATAATGGATTTACCTGACCAGTGATTTTCATTTTATTTTAATTTTTGTGAACACATTTATCAGCTTGGTCACTGTCATGGCAAGAACAGTTTCATTCAACAAAGATAAACATAACTTTTATAAATGATGGGTTCATTATGGATGAAGATCAAGTCTGTTGAAATTCTGCTATCTTGACATAGTATTAGAAAGACAAGTCAACCTTTTAAGTCTGTAGCTTCTTGGATGGAGGTTTGGGATGTAAAATATTTAGAGCTTAAGAGCACATACAGCAGCTTGTGTGTATTGTCCAATGAATGTACAAATGAATAACAATAAAACCACATAATGAAAAGTTTTCCCCCTCATTTAATCCTAATATGCTCTAACACAAGTGTGTTACTGGGAGTCTTTTCACATGTAATTAAACTATTGAGAGACAAAGAAATGAGAGTAAATGAAGGCCAGGAAAGGACAGATAAATGAATACTAAATTCCAGAGAGCTTTTTATCAGCTCACCACTATTCTCTCTGTAGTCTGATAAGATGAAAAAAGGCCTAGAATTGAAGGTCTATTGAAAGACTGCAGATAACTGAATAAACATCTCATTAATAATGGAATTAGCATTCTTATTTTTTAGAATGCAGTTCATTCTTTATTTTTTTTCAAAATAGCATTTTAAATTTGCTGTTGCTATGAAAAAAAGTCCATGCTTCATACATGAACAAATGATAAGATACTGAGAAATACAATTTGATTGTTTTATGCCCTTCCATTGATGGACCTTTTGGTTGTTATGATGATGGTCTCATACTCTTGTCTATTTGCTTTAAAAACTATGCCTTTAAGATAAAAATTTAACCAAATTTGATGCCAGCACATTGGTATAACAGTTTAAATTCCATTGTTGATGTATGGAAGTTTCCAATTCCTCCCATCCTGTCAAGCCAGGATATTAATCTGTCTTTTTAATATTTGCCTTTGCTGGTTGGGTGAATATGCAATTTGCTTGTGTTTGAAATTTTATTAGTTTAGAGCATGTTTACATAACTGAACCTAGAATAGAACAAATAGTAGATGCTCATTTATTACTTGTAGGTTGAATGGATGCTCATTAAATTTTTTTTAAATAGTATATATATATATATTAGATCATTGTAGTCTACGTAGTTCATACTCTAAAGAAAAGCAACAATAATATTTAACACTTGAAAAGCAGCTACTGCAGCCTTTCTGGTGTTTTCCAATCTGACCTACATTGTTAAGTGAAGCCAATCATACTAACAGGATGGATATCACATCCTTTTGCTCTTTCTCTGTGCTGAATCTTTTCACAAAGTTATTTAAAGGCATGCCTCTACCACCCCCAAAGTGCCAAGCTGTTCCATGAATGACAATCCTCTGCTATTAGGAGAATTGTCTTATATAATCTAATTACATGTAGCAAGATGTCTTACGAGGTTAATCTTTGTACTCTCCTGTACACGACACTTCCTTTATTATATTCTGGGTATTCTATTATCCTGAGGAGAAGTAGATTTATTTTGGAGATGCTAAGATGATATTTCTATCAGAGACAATACTTTTGAAAGCAAAGTCTTTAGATTTGTTGGAGATTTTGCTGGGGAAAGAAAAGGATCTTGAATATTAAAAATTCTGAATTTTAATTGATGTTCTCCAGTGGCCTGAGATTCACTGAGTACTGTATAATTCACAACATCTCTTTACTAATGTCCCTAGGGTCTCTGTGTCTGGGGTCAAAAAAAAAGTGAATTTTTTGGGATATACTAGAACTAGAGTGGTCATGGAACAAAAAGTCTCTACCACTTTTTGAAAGTGGAAAAAAACTTATCGCATATCTAAATATTCACACTAGTGTTTGCTGTAGTGTTCTACACTTAAGACAAAAAAGTAATTCCAAGGACAGCTGGAAATAATCCTCAAAAAGGACACCTTAACAAACCAGTAAGTATATCCCATTTAGGACATAGCCTTCCACTATACAGAAATTGCTAACTCTGTATTAGAATGAACTTAACTGATATCCAAAGAGAAGCCTTGTTAGACTTGTAGAGCTACAAAGAGTATCAGGACCCTTCTACGTTCTGCCCTGTTTCAGATAAAATCTTGGCTGTAACATGACATGTGTCACTCCTCTCCCCTGAATGGCTTCTCCAGTGGGAAACTGCTCACTTATGTACTTGTCTTTATTGTTCACACCTCTGGTGGCTGAGAAGATCACAGTTCTACTCAAGTTCTGCTACTAGTTTTATATGCTGTACAATTTATGTTGAGAACAAACCATATCGTTTGTTTAAGATACATTAGCCAGTTGGGGAAAGGAAAATCTAGCTGTCTGTCTGTCTCTCTTTGGATTTTATTGGATATTATCAATTTATTTGAATGTTGGGGGAATTCATTGCATTTTCATTAAGATACCTTATGAGCAACTAAAGATCTAGCTGTGAGAAAGAGCCAAAGATTGTGCCTTTTCTATTAACATAGAAACTGAAGCAGAAAAGAAGTTAAGTAACTTTCTCAGTGTCACACAATCAGTGGCAGAATTAACAGAAGAGGGGAGAGAGCTGAAGGGAAAATCGAGATCAGGAAAGAAGGTCTTCAAGAATGTGGGAAAGTCACAGTGTACTTGTCCTTGGATAATGTGGAGTATGTTGAGACATTACAAAAAGTGCCTCAGGAGACAGGTTCTTTGAGTATATAAACTCATGTCACCAGCCAAATTCATGGAAAAGGAACAGGCTGCCATGTGTTAGACACTTTTGATGGCAAGAGTTCTGACCGCTGTGACCTGGAGAGATTTCTGAGGATGCAATTTGCAAAGTCAACTCACACACAGGACACCAGTAGACTCAGAGAGGCCAGCATTTAACTGAACAAAGAAGATGAAATGGATTGAATCTTCCCATGTTTTGGGGAGGAGGGGAGGACTTGCCTCCTTTCCTTGGGGGGAAGGGGGATCCTGTACCTTAGAAACTTGTATAGATTAGAAGGGATGTTCTGTCTCATTGTACCATGTCCCAACTGGGGGCTACAGGGAAGGGGAGAACATTTTAGTCAACTTTTGGGATCCTGAGGATGAAGGAGAAAATAGCTCTACTCTTTCCCTAGACATCTCAGATCTGTATCTTATTGGCTCTTGTCAGATTCCTGGTTCTTGGTTGGGCATTGAGCTTCTGGAGTCTCAGAACTGAGAGCCAGTGGACATTGCTGTCCTGCAGAAGGAGCAGATTCATCTCAGTCAAGGGGCTGTGGGTTGGCAAAGGAAGGGTCTGAGATGCAGATGACATCTAGCCCTTGAACTAGATGATGCTCATAGTGTTTTGGGTCCTAGTTAAAGGTGAAGCTGGAGGCGAGGTATGATTTGAAACATCAAAGCCAAAGCATCAGGCAGAGTAAATAGAGGTCAGAGCTAAGAGAACAGGGAGAGGCCCAGTCACATTTAGGAGGGAGCACAGAGAAGCTGCCATGGAGAATGTGATGAGGTGGTTTGGTGGCTATGACGAGTGTTCTTCCAGTGATGGCTCTCCACAATGACAGCTCTACCCCCAGGGACATCTGCTGATGCTGGGAAGCTTGTTCGTTTGTTACAGCTGAGGATAGGGGAGTGCACCTGTTCTCTACTGAACAAGGCCAAGGATCCTGTTGAACAACCTACAGTGAACTTGGTGGCCCCCAACTGACACGCTGGATTATATGTCGGTGTTTGACCTGGACCTGCAGCTGCCTAGATGGGATTGTTCCAGCAGGTTGGTGCCAGTGTCTTGCCATGACTTGCCTTGATCATGACTACCATCCCTGCTCCAGCTGATGCTGGGGGTTCCTCGCTGTATCCTCCGGTTTACCTGTCATGTCCAGCCCTCATCTACTGGCCATTGACTCTCATCTTGGCCACCTGAATAGTTCTTTGGTCTTTGTTTGACCCATTTCTGAGACGGTCCCATTTCTAAGAACAGCAGTGCTTCACTGGTCTAGTGCAACAACTCCTCTCATGTGGAAATTGAGGTACCAGTGGATGTCCTTGCCCAAGTTCAAATCACCTTTCCTGCAACAGTCTTCAGTTCTTTCAGAAGCAGATGGCAGTGTGGGTCTCAGAATTTCCTATCTTCGCATTTTTTCTCTTCTACATGCAAGAACTACCAAGTAAGCTTACATTAATTAAGAAATTAGTTATTTTGATTAAATATTAACTTCCTAATTAATTAATTTCTTAATTAATTTCTTAATTAATTTCTCCTCTGTAAATTCTCAAAACTTCATTTGTCTGCCCTTCATACATATGACAATGGCCTGATAACAAAGATACACAAAGAACTCACTCAAGAAAAACAAAGCAAAAAAACCCAATGAAAAATGGGGAAAAGAACTAAAAAACACTTCTCCAAAGAGGAAATATAAATGCTCCACACCACTAATAATCAGGGAAATGCAAATCCAAACCACACTGAGATACCATCTTTCACTGGTAAGAATGGTCCATATTAAAAAAAATGGGCCACAACAAGTGTTGGCGTGAATGTGGAGGAAAAGCAACACTCTTACACTGGTGGTGGGAGTGCAAACTGGTCCAGCCACTATGGAGAGCCATGTGCAGGACCCTCAAACAACTGAAAGTGGAACTTCCATTTGACCCAGCAATCCCATTTCTGAGAATCCACCTAAAGGACACAAAAATATTAATTCAAAAAGACACATGTACCCGGATGTTTATTGCATCACTATTTACAATTACCAAGATATAGAAACAACCCAAATGCCCCCAAACTGATGAATGGCTGAAAAAGCTGTGATCTATGTACACAATGGAATATTATACATCCATCAAGAAAGACAAACATATGTCATTCGTAGCAACATGGTTGGAGCTAGAAGGCATCATGTTAGTGGAAATAAGGCAGAAAGAAAAAGAGAAATACGGGATGGTCTCACTTATAGGAGGGATATAGGGAAAACAAACAAATGAACGAAAAAATTACAAACTGCCAACAGAACTGAAGCATAGAGCAAGAGAGGGGGAGAGGGTACATTGGAGGGGGGGAGTGTACAAAAGATTAAGATGATTCATGGGTGATAAAGTGATGGCAGAACTGGGTAGACTGTGTGTGTGTGTGTGTGTGAAAAAGCAAACAAAAACTTTATTTTTTGTCTAGCTTTTGACAAAAATGTTTGTATTTAGACTATGCTGTGGAAACAGATACACACACACACATATATTTAAAAGCCTATTGGAAGGGGAGAATGGGGACCAGTTGGAGTGGGTGGGAAGGGGAGGTGGTGGGTGACCCTCAGGGACTGAAACGATGTGAAATATATATAAATAAATTAAAAGTAAATAAATAAAAAAAATAAAAGCCTATTGGAAATGAAAATGGCAGGCCAGAATTTCCTGTGGGGAGAAGATACTTCTGTTTTGATAAGAAATGGAGGAAGCATCGTTACAGTTGGTAGCCAGGGGTCTGTGGTGAGTGACAGGCTGCCGGGACCTTCTGAAGCTTCTCACCTCCAGGGGGAGAGGGCGCTGCCATCTACAGTCATTGCCTCTGCTTGTGGTGAAGATGTTCCTCAGTTTTCTGGTTTAGCTCTTTGCTTGGAAGGAAGGAGCGTTTCAAAGCTGGGAACAGGTCATCCATGTTCTTAGAAGGTGGTTTGGGGGAGGGTTGAGGTGGAAACAAAAGAGAACAGGTTCACTATCCAAATGGGCAGATTTAGGGTAAGAAACCTATTATTCTCTTTTGGATATTTTTTCCACTTAGAGTGTCTGAGAGAGAGAGAGAGGGGGGGGGGGGAGAGAGAGAGGGAGAGAGAGAGGGAGAGAGAGGGACAGAGGGAGAGAGGGACAGAGGGAGAGAGGGGGAGAGAGAGAGAGAGAGGGAGGGAGAGGGAGAGAGAGTGGGAGAGAGGAAACTATGGAAAATTTCTTTTTTTCCCTTTTCTTCCCCCACCTTCCCAGCTCCTAACTATGGAAAATTTCTAAAATTGCTAAATACATAGGGAAATATTTCGCTGTCATATTTAGGTGAAAAAAATCAGGATAACCCAAATGCTGGGACTGGAAGTTGAGGTAGCCCCTTCTCTGAATCCTGGCAAAAGGAGATTTGGTCCAGTCTGGATCCTTGACTAATTTGCACATTTCATTCATTTTTTTCCAATTGGAGGAATGACAACTGTACCTCTTCCTCATGTCAATACACATTCATATTCGGGTGAATATTTGAAAATATAGGTGCGTTTCACAAGCTTTGCGCTGTACCTTCCTGTGTGTGTTTTGGTGCACAGATGCTGTGTATGAATAGGTTTTGTCCCAGAGTTCATGTTTTTGTCATAGTTTCTTAATGTGACCAGCATGTTAACGGTCTTCTGGGGCCACTGGAACCCCTTAGAGCATGGGTCAAACTTTGCCTTTATGTCCAGATGGGCAATTTGTGGCCAAGGATGTCTACCATTGGCCTGGAACTCTGAAGGGAAGCTTTGACTCATGGATGTTGGAAACATTGTTTGGTGATCAAGTGTTTGGAGCTTGTAATGTGTGAGTCAGACATGGATTCTACCTTAAGAAGCTCTCAGCCTAGCAAGGGACATAAGACCTGTATATAAATATCTCTAAAGATTTGACAAAATGCTCTGGATGAATATTCAGAGAAAAGGAGATGAACTTTGGGCATCAAAGCAGGTTAATGTTTTTTAAAGAGTGAATCAGGGAAATAAAGTGCTACTTTAGACAGCCGAGGAAGGGACCCATTTATATGGAAGACACTTAAAAGTTAGCTACTTGCCAGCTTTTACCTTAATGGTAGGATGGTAGCCAAGTTATATTTATGACTACCAGTGCCATTTCTTCACCAAATATGAAAACCTAAATGAGATAGGGCTACCGTAATTTCACTGGATACCCCTCATAGGGCATCTGTGTCATTTGTTAAGAAATACCATTGATGTTATCACACATGCCTCAAATCTGTCATTTTTCATTGCCGAGTAATATTCCATATATGCCTGGTAGAGGGAAAACAAAAAAAAAATTAAAACTGTCAGTAGAACTGGAACAGAGAGCAGGAGACAGGGAGGGATGGGCACAAGAGATTAAGATGAATGTTCACGGGGACAAGGTAGTAGGTGAACTCCAGGGTAGGCGACTTTGTAAAACGCACACACACATACACATATATGTGTGCAATCAATTAAAAAAATACACTAAACTACAAAAACATCTAAATATTTTAAAAAGAATGCCTCAGGAAATACCATTGATATTATACATGCCTCAAACATTTCATTTTTCATTGCTGAGTAATATTCCCTGTATGTGGGGTATAGGGAACACAAAAGAACAAGGAAAATAAAAAACTGGAGCACAGAGCAAAAGATGGGAAGGGGGTCCAATGGGAGTTGGTGGAATCAGGGGAGGGATGGGCATATATATGTATATATTTATTTATTTATACGTGTAATCAAATGAAAAGACAAAAAAGAGAAATACACAATAGACATTGGATGTCATTTCTGAGCACTGCTTCAGGATATGTTCCCCCAAAGTCATATTTAGATAATAAAGGTACAGACTTTCCACATAGCACACCTGAAAGGTGGAACCCCGCCACCCCCTCCTCCCATCTGTCCCCTCCCCACCCTACTCGTCTGGGGACGATCTAGCCCAAGTGACACTCTCTGACCACTAGATGTCGCTCCCGCACCGGCGCTTCGACCTCGGCTCCCACCTGAGGGGCTGAGCTTCAGAATCCTTGTCATCCAAGGGAAGAGATGGCTGTGCCGGATCCATGAGCTCCTGGGGGAGGCGGAATGTCCCATCGAGTTGTGTAAAAGAGACTTTCAAGAAATCAAGTCGATGCTATTTGAGGTGGCAAAAAGCAGGACCCACCTTTGCACATTGACATCTTTTAAAATTTAAGATGCTTCAGGCAGATCTGCCCCCTGGGGCCACAGGTGTGGCGGGAAATTCATATGTACAGAACCCAACTCTTCACTCCCCCCAAGCTGACTCTTTTCTGTGCTCTGTTTGGTGTAGGCGGACCTCTAGGTTTCCAGATTCCTGGGCTAAGTGAGTTCTGAATTCTATCTTTGACTCCCTAGGCTCATTTTCTCTATTCTATCAAGCCCTGTGGTTTATGTATTTCTTCAAACTGTCTGCTGGGTCCCTTATTGCTATTATTATTATTGTTCAAATGGTAACTAAATACACAGCAATTCATTCAGCACATCTTAGCTGGTCTAACTGTACTTTCCCTTTTAAAGAAAGCCTTTGATTGCTGTGGGGGCTTGTAAAATAAGGTTTAATCACAGTTATTTATTCCACGATTCATTTTACTTATCCTCCCAGATGTCACAGCAGAGTTCTTCCTCAGTGCTGGTCTAGACACAGTTGTCCTGGGAAGATTCCCAAGGAGGTGGTTCCCCTCCTCACACCCTATGCTCAAGAAAGATTGAGCCTCTAAGATCTCAGGGAGAAGGAGAGATGTCCTAGCTGGGGAACTGCCTTGAATGGACTGAAATGTTGACGGTTGCTTGTTGAGGTCCTCCCTCTATGCTTTTTCTTTGTGTGAAGAGTTCATAGATTTCCTCTAACAGTATTATTTACTGCTGTACGGTAAATATTTGCCAAATGAACCTATGAATAAAAAAGCCTGAGCCAAATTTGTCATCATTTTGACCACCATATTCCCAAATTGTCCAGTCATTTGTGGAAACTTTGCTAATCATCTTTAAATATTTGTTGGAATGTCCTTAGCGAGTTCTGATCCTTTCCAATGAAAACCTTAGTATTAATATAACAAACACCTGGGTACCCTGCCTTTCCAAATTACAACATTTTGCTCAAGTTACTTTAGCTCTGCTTAACATTTTCACAGGATCTGAATCAAATTCTGCTTGTGAAGAAAAATGACAACTGTTCAGAGAAATACCTGGTATGAAAACACTGTTGTCTCACGTCTCTTTACATAACTTTTCCAGACAAAATCGATGCTTTGTGCCTAGCACTCAGGCATGTAATGCTGTTTTCAGTTTTGACTCTCCATGATGGAAGATGAAATTGCACCTGTTTTCACCCCTCTGTCCTTTTTATACCATGATTCACACCTACTTAAACAGAAACTTATTAAGTATTTATTTGAAGTTCAGATTTAGTTGTGTGTCTTGTTTTATTTGCTAAATTTTGCCACCCAACTTAATGACACACCAACACTTCCTGCCCCAAGTTTTCAATTTAGTTAAGTTAAATTTAGTTAATTTTAGCTCGATTACTTAATGTTTCCTTCTGAGCAGTATCAAGTACTCATCAAAGTGGAGCTAGAGAGTTTATAAAACAGCATTTGTTTTCCTTCTCAACTTTAGTTTGTTTTCTTGGATTAAAAAGTATTTGCTTATAGATTTGTTCAATTATCTCCAGATCACTATTTTGCCTTCACATGTCTTGAGGCCTAGAACACTTACCTCACTAGGCTCAACCTTTTTTCCTAGAAGGAATTTCTTCTAGAGGTGTTTGTTCCGCTCCTCTCAGGGATTGTTGTCTAGATTTCTGTGAGGCAAACGTTCAGTTTTCCCTTCATTCTGGGAGCTTCTACACTGCTGTCCTGTGAGGAATCTTCTGTTCTGGGGATCCCTTGTTTATCTCTGTTTTGTTGGGAGCCTCATGAGAAAGCACTGATTGCAGAGACAATGGCCTGAGGATGTGTGGAAACGAGCTGCGCATGTACAGACTTCTACTAAGGTCTCATTTTCTTTTGGCCAAGAGTAGGATCATATGGTGGAGTTATTTATTTATTTATTTATTTGTTTTTTTTTTGTTTATTTTTCACAGCTGGCCCTTTTAATTTATATTTTAACTGGTAAGCGATTATCTTTTTATTTATTTTTTATAATTTATATTTCAAATATTGATTGTACATATATATTACATCATTGTCGACCCTGAGATTCTCCCACCACCTTAACACCTGTGAACCATCTTAATCTCTTGTGCCCATCTCTCCCCTGATTTTCCCTCCTCTTCCTCTCTTGCTCTGTGCTTCAGTTCTGTTGACAGTTTTATTTTCATCCATTTGTTTGTTTTCTCTCTATCCCACATATAAGTGAGACCATCCAGTATTTCTTTTTCTTTCTGGCTTATTTTGCTAACATGATTCCTTCTAGTTCCATCCATGTTGTTGCAAATGACATAAGTTTGTCTTTTTTGATTGCTGCATAATATTCCATTGTGTCCATAGACCATAACTTTCGGGCCCGTTCATCTCTTTTGGGGCATTTGGGTTGCTTCCATATCCTGGCTGTTGTAAATAGTGCTGTAGTAAACATCCGAGTTCAGGTGTCTTTTTGAATTAGTTTTTGTCAACTTTTGCTGTGGAGAGCAAAATGCTGTCTTGAAATCTGCATCATTTTTTCCCTAGATAGTCTGATACGTTACAACATTGTGTGATTATTTTGCCATCTTGTGGGTAGCTCAAACTCCAGGCAAATTTAGGAAAAAATGTTCAAAGTTAGTCAACCAGTAATTGATATTCACAATCAATTGCCAACAGAAATACCATCTCTTCTGATGTTACTTTAAATGATCAAATTGCATATTTTTCTTATTATTTCAAACTATGGCTAGAGTACTGCTATCCTTTCTGTATAAGTCCAAAATATTTTGGAACTGAATTTACAATTTTTTCTTCCATTGTACATATCACCCCTCATTTTAAATTTAAACCCAATTTAAATTTAAACTCTAATGCTCTCAAAATTAAGCTAAAATGATTATTACCTAATGTTTACTTTTATTGAAAGAAGAACAAGCCAGCCCAATATTATTTTTGTCCATGTCTACTTAAAAAATACCACAGTCAACACAATTTTCCCGTTTTTAAAAAAATTCTCTGAAAAAATACTATCCATCAATCAAAAAAGATAAACTTATTTCATTTGAAGCAATATGCATAGAGCTAGAAGGAATTATGGGAGCACAAATAAGCCAGAAAGAAGAAGAGAAATGCTGGATGGTCTCAGTTATACGAGGAACAAGGGGAAAACAAACAAATGGGCCAGAAAAATTAAAAATGCATTTTTAGCAAAATTAAAGCATAGAGGGGGAATTAAAGCATTAAAGCAAAATTAAAGCATCAAGGGTGGGAGAGGCACAAAAGACTAAGATGATGATTCATGGGTGATCAGGTGGTGGGGCCCTGGGTAGATAATGATGTGAAATAAAATAAATAATATAATAAATAAATTAAAAAAAACTCAGACCTTTCTGTGGCAAAAGAGGACAGAAAGTCATACAGATCTCACATCCTGGAAGGTTTTGAATGTTGGTTTCCCAGTGGATTATGACGAGGATTGTGTATATCTTGGTGGTGCATGTGTTGTGATAACCGCACAAGAAGAAGGTGAGCCTGAACTTCTAAGTCATATGCAAAGCTTTGAAACAGTCTTACCTCAGTTAAAACCCTACCTGTTTGACTGGCTGTTACCTCTCAAGTGGATTCTTTCAGTAAGAACAGGGAACAGCTTCCAAAATTGCAGCATGACAGCCACATCCTACTCACTCATGAAAATGGTGGGTCAGGCTACTATGGATGCAACAAGTGCTAATGTGATGGAGGAAACACATCAAGAAAGATAACATGAAAAGACCTCCAACTCTGTGCTCTTTTTCTTCTGTGAGAAAGAGCTGAAGAACTCCAGAGAAATAATATACATCTTGTAGCTGTCAAATATCTCATTACAATTTAGGGGCATAATGAATGTTTAAATATTAAAAAGAACAATTTGAGAAAATCAATCATAGCCTATTTTTGAGAAAATTGCTTTAGCTGCACCAAGTTTATCAAAAAGAATGTTTTTTTCTAAAGATTCATGGATTTTTAGATTATTTCTGAATAATATCTCCAAAGAAAGTGAGTACACATCTATTTTTCTTAGCAACTGCACTTTTCTTAGGGTTGTAAAATAGAGATTAGTTCCAAGTCATACCTTCATGGATAGTCTGTTCTGAATTCATGTCATGATCAGTGTCACAGATAGTATGCTGCCTTTTTAAAGAAGATCTTCTAATTCCCAGAGGAACAATGAAAAAATCTCTCATTGCCAGTATAGGCAGACATAGTGCTTGAACTTAGATTATGTGGACGCATTTTATTATTTATCAAAATTTATTTTCTTATCAAAAAATGTTCTCTTCATATATGCAATGTTTCTCACTCATAATTCTTTGAAACAGCTTCTATGATTTAGCCTCTGGTGAGCGAACTCAAAGAGTCTAATTTTAATACATGTCTCAACAATAAATATGGCATGTAAGCCCCTAATTTTTCATGTATGAAATCAAAATGAAGGTGATATTTTGGAATGTTCATAGAACATAAAACCTTTACTTTTTCTTGGGAAGATGTTGTTCTGCACATTTCATTTTTTGAAACTGAGTTCAGCTGAGAGTTAACACTATTATTATTTTTTAAGACAACTGACATTCCACTCAGAATTGTCCCAGACGTGAGATTCTTTCACATCCTTGCAGGGGAACTTTTTTCCGTGCACTAATCCCCAGTGGGTGCCTTTCACCACCTTCAATGGAGTATTTCTAAACATTACCATTCCAATGCAAGTTATTTGATAGATTGCTATTATTTATTGATACAGTCTAAGTCTTGTTTCCAACATAATCTTAATAAGTCATTACAAGTCCACTGGGTGAGCTATTTTTTTCATTTCTTAAGCTTTAGTGCCTCTGCTGTGTGGATTTGGCATTTAATAAATCACCGGAGGGCCGGCAAGCACATTATACTCCTGTAGTGGAGTCTGTCTAGACGAGAGTGCATGGAGAGATCTTTCCACTCTAAGTAGCGGGAGAGCATTTGTTTGCCACAAATTGGTTCTGAATCAATTGCTCAGAAACTTGGCATATCCTGGCTTCCTTCAATGCGAGAGGAGGGAAGAGTGAGTGCTGCATGTGGTGCTTTCCTGCCTTCTGGTTTAATTGAGTCATGGAGAAGTAGGGTCTAAGGAATGGTGGTCCCATGGGAAAGAGGCTAGACATGTACCATTTCAAGTATGAGTTATTATTACTGTCTGTTAGCTTCGTTCTCCATATGTACGAGAGGGTTCTAAAAACAAGTGAGCAAATGATACTATGAAGAGTGTGCTGCAAGGAAGAAGCAGGAAGAATATGATTTCTTAATAGATGCTATATATTTCTCTGTTTCCCTGGTGAAGCTTTGGTGTATGTGTGTATGTGTGTGTGTGTTGTACTTAAGAAAGAGAAGGGGGAAGGGAGAGAGGGAGAGGCTTCTTTGAGCCTTAAATACCTGGGATTATATTCATTTTAAGGTTCATTCTAAATATATCTGTTCTTGGATGTCAAACTAGAATTCAGCAAAGCAGGACTGACCATGATGTTTGGCTGATGTTCCTTCATCTATGTTTTTTTTTTTTTTCCTCATTGCTCTTCTGCTTATTTAGCACCTGAAATTTCTGCTTTGATGGTCCTCCTTAATGAATTTCCTTACACTTAAGATGCCGGGGGGGGGGGAGGTGGTGGGTGATCCCCAGAGACTACAATGATGTGAAATATATATATATATATATATGCATATACATAAACAAATTACTTATTTGAAAATGAGGGAAATAGATGTGGGATACGGGAATTATTATAATATAGATGTAATTTTTGCTTCAATCTAATACTAGAATAAAATTTAAGAAAATAAAAAAGATGTTTTTGGGAAAAAAAGAATTAAGAAAATAACTCCATAATCATTTAGCTCCTAATGGCTCAAAAGTGTAAAATTTGTATTCAGAAACATTTGTGTCACATCCTTCACAATAAACTACTCTCATCATCGGTCTCTGAAATGGATTTGAACTTCTTGGGTTCAAGCTGATGCAAAATAATATTTGCCACCAATATCCATTATTTGAAACGTGACCTATCTTGTTCACTGGTTCAATTATACAAAATTTCATTTGTTTGTTTTACGTATGAACGTAATTTTCGGATGAAGTTATTTACTTGTCAATGGTACTAAAATTCTGCCTCCATTTCTACTTTTCATTTCAACACACTTGAATTTAGAGAAATTATTGGACAAGGAAATGGATGAATACATTTGAAGGAGACAATTGGATAACAATGATGCTACGTCTCTTGTGACTCAGGTGCAGAAAGAGTATCTCCCATTATGAACTCTGTAGGTATTCCTTGAGATTCAGGAAAAAAAATAGAAATTAGGAGTAGGTACTCTACAGAGAATAATGTTTTGCAATAGTGCTAGTGGGGTTCTTTCTGATCTCTCTAAGAGGACTTAAATTCATTAGCTTGAAATGACTATAGATAGAAACTATTGTGGTTATGTTCTTTAGGTCAGTCCTAAGTCATAAATGCTCATGTCACCCTCTAGCCTGTGATCATGTTCACAATACTGCATGCTTCTGTGTGTGACCCAGGGAAGCTCCGATGACATGTCAGAGCATTTATGTTCTTAGGGTAACATCACCTGGACACAGATCAGATGATTACAGATTTCCAGAGTCAGGGGCTCAGAAGATGCTTGTGTGACTGTCACATCTACTTGTTACACTTTCCCAAAATATTACCTTCAGGCCAGATCCTACCCCTTTTCATTGGAGGATATTTAGCCACCTTCAATTTCTGAAATACCAGGACCAGAAGGAAGGATTTGAGACTTTTGAAATGATGAGGAAGGAGAAAAGAATTTCTGGAAACATTTGTCATTTTGGAAGTTGGAGAAAGGAAAACTGAGAGTCAGAACCTTTCAGGGGAAATTTCTCTTGCTCTATAGCATAATTTATAACTAATTATTCTTATTTAAATGACCGCTCTTGATTTTCCTCTTTTCCCCTGTAGAATCCAAGTTACCTAAGGACAGAGACTAAATGTTTAAGTCCTTATGTCTTAGAAGAAAGTACTGAGTTTATTCTCTCTAATCAAGAGTAGAGATCAACCTCTCTTAGCACCAATATCAATGTGGGAAAAAGCCACATATTAATTAGTCAAAAGGAGACAATATTGAGAAGTATCAAAAAAATTTTGTAGAGGTAAAATTTAAAATCTTTTGAAAAATATTTCTTTTAAAAATTTTCCATATGTTTGGTAATAAATCCAATCTAGAGGCTATTCTGAAGACAGAAAACCCAAAGAATTCTTATGTGTGACTGGTGAATCTCAAGGATGCTAATTTAGAAGAGGGCTAATAGGTAAGAATGCTTCTGTGAGACTAATAAACTCACCTAAATTTTCTTTCAGCCGTCTGAACCCTGTGAACATGTTAGCTTGCTGTTGGTGCATACCTCCCCTCTTCCCTTGTCCACAAGTATCAATACTGAGAATATCTGGACTGATTAAGTATTTAACATCTAGTCTGCATGTAGATAACCACCTTGGAAAAATGGAGATACTTGGTAACCTCATTATTTGCAGACCTCAGAAAACTTTATCACTGTTAACTTTCCAGAAAGAGATACCATACCTGGTAGATGCCAAGAGTCATAAAACTACATCCCAGCAAAATTATTCTGAACTTTTGACTGTAATAGTGACATATAAATAATGGCTGGGACTTTAATGAAATTACTGCTTTGCTATATATGATTCATTTAATCCTTAGGACTCTTACTGAGATCACATATGGATAGCACCCATGTTTCTTAGCGGGTATCCAGACAAAGTGGTCTGCCCCAAGTTGCACACAGATTCAGAGTCATGCTTCTAATCCAGTCAGGCTTTTGAATTCTGTATGTAGCCACCAAGCCAAGTTGCAATAGCTACCCCAAAATAAAGACACTCAAATGAAGTGGTTGATAGAAAGTATATGGTGAGAGGCATCACTCAGTCATGAAGCATGGAAAGGTTTTCAAATAGCTGGAGCCAGAGCTGATCATTGGGCACGCCAAGGATCAAAGAGGTCATCCATTGTTCCTTGTAGTCTTATGTCTGCATCTCTTCCTATATTAGCTTTTCCTTTCAGCTTTTCTCTGTGGTGTATGTGGCTAAAAAGGGGCCATTTCTACCCAAACTCTATGCTGAAATTAAATAATTCACCACTGTCCAGGTTTTGCTTCTGGGCATGCTTTTGGTTCAGTCAACTGAAAGGAAATGGAGAATGTAAATGTTGGGAGAGTTTTGTTCTTTAAGAATGTGCCGTATTGTGGAGGACAAAAAAACCCTACTTTCAATATCAAGCTTTGGGGAGCAGCCATCTTTCAAGAAGACCCCGCTGCTAAGGTGGTATTACTTTGTGAAGTAGTTGCATTTCTATGCCTCAGAGCTCACTCTACAGGAAGATTAGGTATCCCTGGCCTTTTCTATGGGTCTCAGTTAGGGGGTTATACTTTGGCCAGTGGAGTATTAGTGGAAGTGCTGTGGTCACTTCTGAGCAGAAGATTTAAGGAAGAGCAAAAAATGTAGTGGGTGGGGTTGCCTGTGCCATGGCGGGCAGTAGCTTAAGGAAGAAATAACCCTTTGCTATTTTAAACCTCTGAGATTTCACAGTAGTTTGTTTCTGACGGTCACTTTGTAGGTTATTATAATATGTCATAAGCCAAATTATGCAAAACTCATGTAACTAGCAGGCAGAAATGGAGAAAAATATGCTCTTGATGGTCTTATTGAAGTAGAACTTCGCATATCCACATCATCCACCAAGAGTTGAGCTATTTAGTTGGTATCTAGCCCCATGTCCTAAGGCTTAGTCTCAGGTAAAGGGGTCTTTGCTTCCCTTTAGCCCTCTTTTTCTCGTTGCTTGCTCTCGCTGCTCAGGGAACTCTGCCATTGAGAAGCACATCTTGACTGCCCTAGCTCTCTTGATCCTCTGTTTTCTGGCTCCCAGGATGCCATTTCAAGCTTGCTCATCCCTGCTTCCCTCTTATGTACTGTCTTCTCTCAGGTTCATCTTATAGATATTATATGTGTGTTAGTCAGGATTCTCCAGAGAAACAGGAATCAGATGAAGATATAATATAGATATGAGAGGAGAAATGGACTCAGACACTCACATAGACTGTCTTCTACTATCTGCCATGTGCTAACAGGCGACCCAGGACAAGGACATTCATCTTGAGGCCAAAGCTTCGGTGATCCAGAGGTCTGATGTCCAGGGAATGAAAAGTTGTACATCCACTTCAAGAAGAGAGAGAATTCACCCTCCTTCGCCTTTTTTTTTTTTTGCTCCATTTGGGCCACCGTAGATTATATGGTAACCATCCTACTGAACCAGAAGTTAATGTCTTCCAGAAACATCTTCAAATGCACTCAGAAAAACTCTGTTACCATTTACCAATCCTTAGCCCAGGCCAATGGACATGTAAAATTAGCCTTCATGATAAAGCAATTGTTAAATCTTGTTCTATTATAGTTCTGCTCAGTAGAAATAGAAAGCATGACAACTATGTAATTAAAAGCTATCTACATTTAGAAAGTCACACTAAAAGCTAGTAATAGGTGAATTGAATTTTAATACTATCTTTTATTAAGACCCAGTATATGCACAATAGCTTTTCCATTTGTAATCAACTTAAACATGATTCATGAAATGTTTTAGTTCCTTTTTTTCTCTACTAAGTCTTAAACATCTGCTGTGTATTTTTGTGCTCATGGTGCATTTCAAGTGTGGAATAGCCCTTTGTGCTCAGTGGTGACAATGTTGGCCAGCAGAGCTCCTTGTTCTCAAATCTGATCCTAGGCAGCTAACTGACTGCCATTTTCCTCACCCTTTTGGAAGATAATTCACAATCTTCAGTTGTTGAACCAAGAGAAGGAACAACTGGTGAGACTTCCTGGCTGCAAGATTTCAGAGATGGGTCTCTGCTCTTACTATTGGACTATCTGCCTCTGGGATTCTCTTGATCTGCCTCGATGGCTCTTTGCTCTTTACGCTTTCTGGACCAACTCTGTGACCCGAGTTTTTCTTGTTAAATTAGAAACAGAATGTCAGACCTGGTCTATTTTTCTAGGTATTGCTAGAACTGTGATTTTATAAAAAGCTGGATTGATTCTTGGTCCTGCTACTTTAGCTAAAGCCTGGAAGATGGAATGGTCCAGGTCTTGGAGGGGATGGTTTCCGTGGGGCAGAGATGTTATAACTTAGGTTTGCAGGGTTCCATTTCTACTCTTTTCCCTTTTCCTGATCTCCTTCCCTTCAGTTTGGAAGGTTGTTCTCTTTTCCCCTACTTTGCAATCTAGTAAAGTGGAAAGAAAAGGCCAATTAATTGTAATAACCTTGGGAGTGGAAAACATCCTGCATGGAAATATCATGAAAAACAAAACAATGCTGAAAATAATTCTCTAATGGCTGCTCCAAAGCAAATTTGAACCTTTATGCAAAGGAGCAATTTAAATGATTCATAGTAAAGTTGAGTAAATTTATCCAATCATCAGTCAGTTTGCCAAATGATGGTGTTAGAAGAATGGCACATCAACGGGGAAAATAAAGTTATTTCACATAGCAACTGGGTTGTTATCCAAATTGAATAACCCAAATGAGAAAAAGTTATGTCCTCCACGACCATCAATCAACAAGAGTGGGCCTTACTGCATTTTTAATTGGCAGCATCGCTCCCTTCATCCACCCAAATATGGGTTCAGGAAATATCTCTTTAGCTGTCTGGGTATTTTTATAACGTTTGTCACTAGAAAACTGTAGAATCAAAGGAGACAAAAAATTAGGCCCCCAAAGGATAAAAGCTTTTGTGAGGATTGTAAGATGATATGCATTGATGTCATTAAGGCATTTAAAAATTCAATTTCCATGTGATTTGGAGCCAACTTTAAAAGTCAACTTACCTTTCAATTAATACAAAAACACTGCACATGGAACTGCTATGCAAATGAGCCTTCAGCTTCCAAGTTTTGTTTCAAATGGTAAGGATTTGGCTGAATGAATGCGGGGATGAGTGAATGCCTCCTTACAGAAAGAGGAACTTTCTGAATTTGAGGAGAATTGCAAGTCTTTTTTCAAAGACAGTTGGGATGTGATGGAGGGAGTTAGACACACTTAATATTTTCAATATTTGCTTTGAAAATTGGATGAAATCCATGCTGCTGATAAAACAATCCTCCTGAAGAAGCTAATTGGGTTGTGGCCTGTGGAGTCTGAGGTACTTCCTCAGGGAAAGCAGTTAAGATCCGGAGACTCTACAGATATACCTTGAAGGGACAGAATAAGGGTTTACACTGCTACTGAGGCAGGGGCCTACAGGAGTAGCCCTTACATGTGTCCAGATAGGCAGAGGGGACCTTGGACTTGGGAGAAAGGGAGAAAATCAGAAGTTTCCTTTATCACCTGACTCTGTTCTAAGCTGCCAAGCACCAGTCCTCTGCTTCTACTCGGAGATGCCATCTTTAGGAGCTGCTTTAGTTCAGGGGAAAAATGCAAGTCATCAGGATTTGAAAATATGATGTATTGAGACAGAACAAGAGGAAGTATTTCCCTGCGGTGTGTACAATGCTTTAGCCAAAAAGGAGACTTGAATAAGAGAAAATGGGTGACCATGAGGCCTGAGAAAATACAAGGGGGCTCCCCTGAGAGCCTAAACTAGGGTGTGCAGCAGCCACTTTCAGGTAGAGTTGCTCACGGCATTGCAGATGTTAGAGTTCCAGATGTTTCTGCAAAATTGTCTGATTTTGAATAATAGCAGCAAATTCAAAATAGAAAAGGGAATGAAATGAGATAAAAAGTTTATTTTGCATGTGTCAAATAAAACCAGTCTCTGAGGCAGGTGTGAATAGCTGGCCTATGAATCGCAATCTCAGTTTTACTGCCTTAAAAATCCCTGTACTTAAAGGGAAGGAAAAGCATCATGATCATAATTTTCTTTTTGAAAAGACTTCAGTGTCTTAAAGTAGGCCTTAATTACTCATCTGTTATTTTATACAAGTCCTGTTCTGGGTCCATTTTACTTTGGATTGAACATTTTCTGAGCTGTAAAATACTCTCAGAATTCTTAGTCATTTAAGTGCTGCGCTGAATGTAGATTTTATCATAAAGCTATCTTTAATTCTTTTCCCCTTAAGCCATCTCCCACATATTTTTTAAAGCTCATCAATATAAATGTTTGTGTCTTATTTGTTTCTCTTGTTTAGAACAGGAAAAAAGAAATTGATTACAAGGGTCATAAAAGTAATGATGCATTTAATGAAAGCATAGATAGATATAGATAAAATAAACTTAAAAAATAACTTGAAGTTAGTCCCCAAATTAATGGTTTGAAATGACCTTCAGAAAGTAGCTTTGTTATACTTGTCATTTGAGCCTCTGACTTTTTATTTATTTATTTTTAATTTGATATTTTATTTTGGTTTTGGTGACTTTATCCTGTATATTTTGAGTTTTCTGGAAAGCTCAAACAATTTCTGATGAGCCTTGTAAAATTCTAAGGTTTAGCATGGTTATGATGTCTTTAACTGTAGAAAACTCAAATGATGTTGCTATGGACAAATGCTTCAACTCTTCCTTCTAAAAATATTTACTAAAAAAACTGGTGAAAAGATTCATTTGGGACTAATATATATATACCTTACTAAAGTAAACTTACTCAAAGGCCTGGAGTTAGGTTTCCAGAGTAACAAGTCAAATGCAGGAAACTCAGTTCAATTTACATTTCCAATAAGCAATGGATATTTTTCAGTGTAAATTTGTCTCTCACAGTCCTTGGCACACACTTACACTAAAATGTTCTTCATGGCTTTTTTGAACTTCGGACATGTCTGAGTGACCTCTTCTATCCGGTCACTGTCTCTGGAGCTAATCTAGGGAACATTGCTGATTTGCCCATGTTCTGATTAACTGAGTAATGCTAAACATCATCTCAAACTTCCTTTTGTTTTCTTTAGCAAGGGAATTAACAGACATAAACACTCATCAAGACAAAAATACAGTACCTGCCAAACAGTGATAGGTAATGCATATTCCAGGTTAGGAAATAGAGCTCTAGTTCCCTGAAATATGTTGAACAAAACAAAACAAAACATAAAAGTAGAAATAACTTTCCTGAGTACCCAATGGAGTCTGGGCAGTGTTCTCAGATCACATTTCTTGCTTTTGTAAGTTTGCATTACAGTGGGGGGAAGCCAATAATAAGTAAATAGAATTGTTTTTAATTGAAGTCAGCCTGGGAAATGGAAATATCAGATATAAGAAATTTCAGATACAAGAAATTTAAGATGAGGGGATTGCATAGCTGCTGAAGAGGCTGAGAAACCAAATGGGGCATGGACAAACTCCCCAAATGAACACCAGTAAGAAGATGTTGCCACCCATAAGCCTGGCAGAGCAATGGGAGGATTTAGTTTTTTGTAACTGGAAGCAGAGTTCCTCCAGTGGGAGCTGCCCTATAGTCTTCAGCCAGTGCCTGCTCTGAAATCAAAAGGTAAGAAAGCACACGAAATGCGGGCAGTTGTGGGAGTCCCTGAGAAGAAAGATTCAATTAGACATTGAAGAAATAGTTGGTGACTAGAATGCAATGGAAAGAATAGGGCTAATGCAATAGACAGAATGGCTCTAAACTTGACCCCTAGGTTTGGGTGTGAGCATTTATTGGGGTGATGGCATTGCCTTTCACTGAGATGATGAGGTCTGGTGGGGAGACCAACGTGGAGCAGAAAGCTGAGATCTTGATGTGTTAGACTTGTTGATTTGAGGTGTGATGTTGAGAAGGCAGCTGAATAAGTGAGTTTGGAGCTCATTAAAGATGACAGACCCAGCAATATAGGGGCTTGTCTGTTAGTCTGGGACTCAGTTTGCTCACCTGAGCAAGAGAACAGAGAAAGGAGGGCTGGGGAGAAAATTCCAGGGTAATTCAATGATTAGAAGTCAGAAGAGGAGGCTGTCAAGGAGATTGGGGATGAGTTGGTGGGGTAGGAGGTAAACATGAAGGTGGTTTTGCTACAGAAGTTCAGGAAACAATGTCTCCAAGGAGGCTGGAGTGTTCAGCAATGTCAGATGCTGTTGGAAGCTCAGTGAAGAAGACTGATTTGGATTTAGCTAAGAGGGACCTTTCTGATAGCTTAAGACCCATTTTGGAGTGGTGACAAAGGAAGTCCAACTGAACTGAGATGGGGAAAGAGGATAAAGATGTAAAATGAGTGTTTTTGAACTTGGAATCTTGCCATGAGAAGGAGTGTTCGAATTAGTGCAACATTTGGCATTTGGCGTTTACTAGCTGGATATTGGAAGACAACTGGTGAATGCTTCCAAAATCTTAAGGAAAAATGATTTCCAACCTTTAACTCTAAATGTATGCAAACTATCAGCTATATGTAAAGGTGAAATGAAGAGATGTATCCAGTTACTACCAAGTTGTGACTCAGAGGTTCCTGGTGTTAGAAAGCTACTGAAGGATATTCTTCACCAGAATGAGGATGAACACTCTAAAAGAAGACATGGGACCCAGGAGAAAAATGGAAAGAGCATAGAAATATGCAAAAGAAAGCCTTACAACACCTGTACAATAGGCTTGAATAATCTGGGCGAACTGAAGCAGGAAGATGGAGGAATCCAGAAAGTAGAATGATGATCTTTGGGTAGCAGGTAGAGTACAAGAATGGAACAGATGTGAAATCTAATATGCAAGACACAAAGAACATTATTGCAAACAAAATTAAGAGGCATCTTATAGCTAAACAGTGATATTTAGTGAAGAGATACATTGAAACTAAGTAAATGAAAAATTTGTAGTTAAGAAAAAACCCACAGTTGTACAAGAGAAGAGGTATTTTTATATCTAATGTAACTTAGAGATGAGCACTGGTGATTAACTTAAAATGTTATGAAAGAACTGCTAGGAAAGTTTGGAAGGGGAAATGTAGTAGGATAAAGTGCTCCATCTCATTTATCACAAGTGGAAGTAATAGATGGTGTCTAAAATTGGTAACCAGGACACAGTTTAACATAATTAGTTAGAAATATGGAGGTCAGTATTGTAATTTAGCTTAGAGAACTGAAAGTTGCTGCCTTGTGGTGTGAGAATAGGAAGGAAAGGGTGCCAGCATTATTTTTTGTCGTAGGCCTTTAACATTTGCATACATATTTTTTTAAATAATAATTCTCATTAATAATATATATTCTTACCACTCTCCTTAAGTGTTTTTTTTTTTAGGAATCTCATGAAATATTTTAAAGAGATACAAATCGTCCAAAATTTGCTTAATAATTCTCTTAGAATATTTGTATTTTTTTAGCTCATTTAATTATTTCTTGTGGATTTGACTTATTTTCTTAAAAACCAGATGTTTTTAATTTTTTCCCCCTGAATTGTCACTGATAACAATGGGAAATTACTTATGTGTTTTCAGGTCATTTAAAATGGAGACTTTTAGTTGTTTGATCTCTGTGGCACCTGGCAAGTACACATTTTTTTTGGGTAAAATTCAGCTGAATTGTAAATTATTTTAAGTTGGCTATAGGATAGAGTAAAAGATGTCCATTCAGTTAGATTCCCTAATTTTTATGAAACAGAGATGGACAAGATACTTTAGAGTCTTTGCCCTTTCTGTCTGAGTCCTGTCAACGACAAAGGCCATCTGAACACACTATTTCATTTCACAGGTGAGTTGATTTAATGGTCAAGGGTGTGTTTGGTAGCTAAACTTCCTGGGGCCTTTGAAAGTTCATGGCAAGTCTTATGATGATTGTTTTATAGTAGAAGGAGATGATTGATAATCACCACCCTCTACCACTCCAGGAATAGGTAATATTTTTCATGCTTTGTAATGTCAGATTTTGGGCTTTAATGACAATTTTGTTTGAGTGCCTGAATGAACCTACACTCCTTCCTGAAGGCCATTGGGTGCTACTGGTACATGGCTCATAGCTCTCCATTAGGATGAGGATGTGTGAGACTAAGTGATATTCATATGACCCAGGGAATTTTTGGGAAGGTCTTTGCCATTTGGTGAAGAGTCAAACCCTTGGAAATTGCATTTATCTTCATTTTCAGTGTAAACATTTGAGTGGCTTCTAATAGTCTTGGCATTGTGCTAAGAGCTGGAATTTTGGAGGAGCAAGCAAAGTATGTTCACTTCTATTGTGGACAAATAAACAATAGAAAAAGAAGCATCATGAAAGAAGTGTCACAAAGGATGCGTGAAGAATGTGGTTTTTATCCCTGTGTAACAAATCACTTGTAGTAGAATTTTAGGTTCAGGTTGGAAAGGTATTTCTGGCCTCCAAATGACACTTTCATTTCTGTTGCTTATTGCTTACTTTGTTGCTAAAGCAAATTGATATTTTAGTCAGCAATTAAAAATTAGTGAAAGAATAGAAATAGATGTCTTTTGAGGACTTTCCCCAGGGCTTTCATGCCAAATAGCTGTACCTCCAGCGTAGGTACCAAAGTTGTAGTTCTAGGTCATGTTCGAATTCTGGAAACTTTGATGCCTATTTTGTAATACTTTAACACCACACAGAGTTGTCTTCATAGAAACAAAATTTAAAATTAGGTCATCGATGATCTTTATAAAGGTGAGCATGAACAACACTTCTGTTTAGTTTCTGTCAAACAATTCTGTTTCAGTTTTTCTGTAAATTTTTATTTGAGGTCTAATCATTTTCTTTTTTTTTTCTTTCCACAAACTTCCAAGTGACAATCTATTCATAGTTTTCATTTTCATTTAGCAGAACATTTAGCCTCATCCATAGTAGATGGCAAATAAACATCTGTTGGATGAAATGATTAAACTAATAACTAGAATGTACTATGTGCCAATGTCTTACTAGGTAATTGACATACTATTTGAGTCCTCTGATCATAGTAGACTTGAAGACTATAAAAGGTATAAATAAAGCAAAAGCTTTAAAAATTGTTGTGCTTGCTCTTTTACAGTTCTGCAAAAATATAATTGCTTCTTTATGCTCAGTTCACAGACACAATTAGATACCCTCTGCCAACGCTGCCCTTCTTATGCCCCCCAACACATATATGCATATGTATATCCACACACACACATACACACAGCTTTTCATACTTATCTTTTTACTTTTTGGAAATATATGGTATAGAAATAATAAAGGACTGTGGAATTCAGATTATACTGTTGCCATGTATATCTTCAATTCTGCTGTGTTATGATAAGGGGTTGGTTTTAAGAAAAAACTGTCAGCCTTTTAAAGCCCGTATCTTCAATAAGTATCATCAAAACACAGAAATAGCTCAGAAATCAGTACCAATTTGTTCTTTTTATGTGAAGGAAATGCTGTTATTGGCCATGAGTGCTGTATATGTTATTTTCTCCAATTTCAACAATAAAAGCAGCAGCATCTATGCCATGAGGTTGTATTTCTCAACTAATATTTAATTGGTTTACTCTGCCCATCTCATAAATAGAAACAGTTAGGATGATTGTGAAATATGTATCTTCATTAACTTTAAGCAGTATTCAATAGTATTCTAAATTAAAGTCAGGCTAGTAGGTCTTTCCCTCTTTTTATTTATTCCCATGCACACAACAGGTTTACATTTTTCTTTTTCCTTCATGTCTGAACTTCTTTCCTTTGGATGGATTTAAGTTTTGTTTATTCAAATTTAGTTGTCTCAGTTTTTTAAAGTATCTTAAGTTGAACAGATGGCTTCCTAAATACAAGACTAGTCAATTTCACTGTACCTGGCAAAACAATGACTCTGCCACATGTCAGGAATGATGACACACTTCAGACTGAAAACACTTTGGATCTTGAGGTGCTCTTTGAAGCAACTTGTTCTTCTCACTGGGCAGAATCTTACATCTTCTGAGAATAAATGATGATCCCAACATACCTTCATAAACCTTACGTAAATTTATAGGGGTATTTTACAATGCAAAGCTGAAAAATAACACAGAAGATTTGTAAGTATCTTTTCCCACAATCTGACAGTTTTAGATAACCACACCTATATTGGTCATCTTTTTAGAATTTCAAGATTCGGGATATGGAAGTAGTCTCAAATTCTTTGGTGTTTATCTTCAATCACAGTATGTGACAAGGTAAAAAAGGTAAGCAATGTATTATCTTGAAAAACACTGTTCTATACATTGGGAGTATAGCTAAATATAAGGGAACTTCAGACAAATGGATAATCACTTTGCACTGGGGATTGATTTTGAAATTTGAAATTCATAAATGAAAGCTTACGCCACAAAAGTTATTTATGGTTTCAAAATATTAGCAATTTCCAGCCAGTATGAAAGACCTTCAGGAAGGTTTATCTCTGTCCAGTCTTTCCCTCAGGAAAATCAAGATAACTGCTTTTCCATTATTTTATTGGACTCAAGCAACGATGTGAAAAGCTAAGTAATTACCAAGTAAATATTGATTATGTAATTATGGAGTAAATATTATGTCATGACATAATAAGTAGCAGATAGTGATTTTTGCCTCCCGAACTATCTTTGGTCATATCCTAACATTGAAAATTAAATGGTGTTTATATTCCTAATATTTTTCTTTTTTTTTTCAAAAAAAAATCTTGATATCTTTATTTCCATAGTTAAATGAATATAAACAAATCTATGCATACACATGTAGGTTTTATTTTAGAATCACACTATATGTGAGGCTTGCTTTTAGAAATATCTGCTTAATAATTACAGCTATATTTCCATCCCAATAAATACAAACTGAATTCATTTTTTAATTTTTTTATTTAAAAATTTTTATATATATATATTTTTATTTATATATAAATTTCACAACTTTGTAATCTCAAGGGTTTGCCCCCTCCCTCCCCTCCTTCCCCCCCCTTTCCCTCCTGTTCATAGTTGTGCATTTCATTTTGGTGCTTAGCTTGTTTTGACTTTCCTCAAGGCTTTCATTTATTTCTTTTCTTTTTTTTTTTTTCACTATATCCCATACATTAGTGAAACCATTTGGTTTCTGCCTTTTTCTTTATGGCTTGTTTCTGCTAATATGATTTCTTCTATGTTCCTAATATTTTTCAACACTCTTTCCCAATATTCTACCTGTTGGGGGTGCTATATAGATGGTACTATTTTCTAAGTTACTGTTATTTATTTGTCAACTTAATTTGGCTCTTTATTTAGTTTTCACAGGGATAATCAAACCTGTACATTTTACAATGCTTTATAATTTTGAGAGAAATTTTAGTCAAGTTTTTTAACAGTAGGCAACAAAGATTATTCATCCAGAGTGAAAAACCCTAAAACCCAGAAATATTACCAGATTTGTTTAAATTCATGCAGTTGAATCTCACAGACCAGGAATGATGCATAACTTCTGCAATTCTTTAGCCAGGGCTGTTTCCACTTATTCAAATTTAATTTACAATAAACTTGTAGATTAACTATGTGTGCCAGGCACTCAGGGTAGGGGATTGAAGAGAAATTTGCTATAACTACAGACACAGGTTACTTAATGGCATAAAGGAGAGAACAGAAGAATGAACAGATTTGTGCTATACTATTGCAGAGCAATAGTCTGGAGCATAGCTCCCAGAATAGAATGAATTGCAATAAACTGGATGGTTCCTAAGATGGTGTATGTAGGACAGTGTTGGTGAGGGTATGGAGAAAAGGGGAAACTGCACTGTTGAAGGGAATACCAATGGTGCAAATGCTAAGGAAAATGGTATAAAATTCTTCAAAAAATTAAAAATGGAAATACCATAATTCAGATATTCCATTTTTTGGTATTTACCTGAAGAATCTGAACATATCTATTTCAGGAGATATGTGAATCCCTATGTTCACTGAAGCATTATTTCCAATAGTCAAGCTATGGAAATAACCTAAATACACATAAATACACACACACATACCCACACACAGGAATATTACTTAGCTATATAAAATGAGGAAATCTTGACATTTGTGACAACATGAATGGACTAGGATATGATGCTAAATGAGATAAGTCAGACAGAGAAAGACAAAGATCCTATCAATGTGGAAGAAAAAAAGCCCACAAAACAAAAGAGACTTAAATTATAAGAAAAGAGGATGATTATCAGAGAGAAGGCAGAGTGGGCTATGTAGGTGAGTTTGGGGGAGGGGACCAGTTGTACAGTGGTAGATAGATATCAGACAGAACCAACAGTTTTTTCCCAGAAGCCGTAACGTGCAGCACTCTTGATGGCTGTGATGTGCGCTGTTGTGCTTGTGTTCTGAGGTAGTGCAGACACATTCTGCTACCTAGTGTAGGTGCCATGGGATAGACATGCCATTGTTCTCAGTTCTCCAGTCTCATTCTGTGGCTTTTTTTTTGACATTCTGTGAGTTACCCTCCATCCTTGGATGACCTTTGCATTACTCAACACATCAAAAGGCTCTGTTTAAAAGAACCAAAGCTAATCCAGCTTCTTGCAGTTTAACACTTTGAGAAAATGGTTAGTAGAGCTGACTGGCGACAAGAATGAAAGGGGCCCAACACAGGAGTGGTAAAATATGTCTCTTGATGTTGGTAAGTAACCTGGGGTGGAGATTGTCCAGTAAGCACAGTGTACTGAAGAACAGAGGACGGGTGAAAATCTAGCAGATTGGTAGTGTTGGAGTAAAGCTTGTATGAAAAGTTAAAATCTAGTTATATGTGGAACCTGAACTAGACCAGATCAAGACAGTTTGAACTGAATTGGAAGGTGATTGAGAATGACTAAGTGGACTCAGTTTACATGATCATCATTTTATTGTTTTATTTTCTATTGAAATAGCAAATCAACCAAGGGAACACGTGATCAGGATCCAGATAAATGAGAAGATTCAGGTCCCAGAGTCGCTTCATTTTTAGTTTTTAGCTTTTGGAGTTTGCAATTAGGAGGTCAGTTGCATCCTCATGGAAAGAGACATGTCCTTTGTCAGAGAAGCCCAGAGCAGTGTGCTTCTGGTTTCTATGCAGTTGTGGGAGGCGTCATTCAGGGCACCGGGGTCTACATACCACTTTATAATGCAGTCTGTCCATACCACGGTGATGTTCATTTGTGTGTGCTTCCTTTGGCATCTCTGAGCCTACAGCAGATCTGGCCCTGGTCCATCAGAGACAGAGCATTTTGTTCAGCTGAAATAAACAGATATCCTGCCACTAGAAGATAAGGCTGCAGTAATCAGCTTAGGACCTTGTTGAGGCATTAAACATCGATTAATTACAAAGGGCACAAGAGCCAGAGCAAAGAGCATCTCTATTAAGCTGGCAGGGTCTGGAAGATTTGGACAGCAGAAAAGAGATCGTCGTATGACCCCAGGGGTTCATTGCTGGAGACTGTAGTTCTTCATGTTGAGTTGTAGTTGCACACCTTCTAGCAGGGTGCAGGGAGAAATTCAGGCTAAAAGGGAGAAATTCTGCAGCTAAATAAAATGCCTGGTGTAAAATATGAAAGGAGGCAACTGAGGGCAATTGTTCAAATAGGAGATGGATCAGCAAATACATGGCAGCTTTTTTGGGCTGGCATCTCTAGAGTCAGTAGAATATTGCTCCTTTCCTGTGGATTCTCATGATATTTGCATGCATCCCAAAGATGTTCTTGATCTAATCTCTGGAAAATTGCCTACATCTTTCACGTCAGCAGAGCAAATTTGAATCAGGTGTCACATATTAGCGTTGGATAGAAAAGAGCATGTCTGACTGCAGGCTGGTCTCAGAGTCCATGCAGCTAGATTTGGCCACATGTGAAAGTGATGCAGGCCTGTCCAGTCCTGACCCAGGGATCCTCTCAGGCACGTACTTCTGTGGAGGAAGGAGACTGATCTCTAAATCATAGCAGTGAGAAAAGCTGTTCACTTGTCACAAATACCTGTAATTTATTGTGGGTGAGAAACTGTGTTGAGCTGCTGAGAGTTTGGGTTTATGTGTTACCTTAACGAATGCAGACTGTTATAAAAATATCAACAATGGAAGGTTCTGTTTGTATTTACCTTGACTCTGTGAAGGTCGGGCAGTGTTTAGTAAATCACAGAGCTCCGGTGACACATTTAATTAATCACCTCAAGTTCTTCCTGTCAGAACTGTTTACATTCTTCTCCGACTATGGGACTCCATTTTTCTGCAAAGTCTTTTATTTTGCATCTTCAGGTCCATTAGTTACTTGAATTTAATTCTGGCGTATAAGAGAAATATGGACTAGACATTTAATAGGGAGAGTTGAATACTATGGGAGACCCTCTGTAGGGCAAGTTTACTCAGGGGACACACAGAAAGTGCAAGGATAGACATCTAATGACTAAGCTGAGACAGAGATGATCAGCAATACTTTTTCACACAGTTGTCATCAGATCATACAGATCTGCCTGAAATGCGCAATAGATTTGCCCTGCAGATGCTCCCTAAGAATATGACTTTGAACTGTATGCTTCCAAAGCTCAGTTTTATAGAACTAACTGAAATCAGGTTAAAAAGCCCAAAAGCTGCCAACAAACAGCCACAGGTCTGCATCACCTACGCATAGGAGTTGCCAGACAAATGCAGTTCAACAACAGGGTTTTATCAACAAGGGAAATTTAACAAGGAAAACAAAAAGTTTTCAGAGCCACAAGTGACCAGTTATCTTATCCCAGTCACTATCTTCAGTCCCCAAAGTCCCAAAAACACATGTTCAAGATGGTGGCCCTTTGCCCCTCCAAGCCTGAGACTGGCACGCCGCCAAGTTCAGTCTTTCTCCAGTGTCTTTTCTTCACTTCTCCAGTGTTCTGTGTGCTGCTCCACTTTTCCAAGGCTCTTCAAACTTTTTCTACAATTGCTGATGCACAAATCCTGGATTTCCAAATCCCTGGCCATCTCCAGGTACCAGCTCACTATGCCGCCTTGCTGTGGTGCCACATTCTCTGCATTGGCTCCTCTTTTGCCGGCCTCTCTCCCACCTCCAGTTCACTCTTTTGCTGGCAGGCTATGAGGACCTGTTCTCTCAGTCCGCCATTCTCATCCCCTTCTTCCTTTCTCCACCCCCCCCATCCTTGCTCCTTCCTTTTATCTGCCTTTTGGCGCTTCTCACTTCTTGAGTGCCTTTCTCTCTCAACCCACTCACCACGGTATTTTGGCATAAATAGATTTTCAATAGTGTCACTTACAACCCTGTATCATAACAAGAGCCGTCTACATCTTCTACTAGACCCAGAATCAGCCATCTCTTCCTGTAAAGGCCTGGCCAGTAGACACCGTAGGCTCTGTGGATAAGATGATCATGAAGGCAATGACTCAGCCTTGCTTATGTCTTGAAAACAGTCACAAACAGCGCACAAACGAGTGGTTGCGACTTATTCCAAGAATTTTGTGTCTAATAACAGGCGAGGACTCTCTTTGGGTTATGCCTCTGCTAACTGTCCATATTTTCTGCCTGGATTAAATCAACCCATCAGGGAGTTTATACCAACGGCATTTCTTTGATCAACGTTGGGGTCAGTTTTATTGGATTGTGCTTTATATGTTATCCAGAGTTTGTGCTAAGGACTGTGGGCAGTAGCCACTATCTGGACTGGATGTTATAGTTCTTGTCTTTGATTAGAGGCAGAGTTGGCTACCACAGGCTGCTGGAACTCCTTTAGGGTAATGATCTGCTGAAGAAAAGCAGTGATTTTTCTGAGTACCTGAAAGTTACTGTACTTGCAGTAAGTACATTTTAACCAAACAAGATTATCTTTTCATGTTGGTGAGGAAAAGCTCACAGAACTCAGTTTTCTGACTAGAATAAGTAACTTGTATTCTGATTCCAGCTTGCATTTGTTTCCAGCATCAGCCATCTGCAGTGATGGTAGGTGCTGGTGGAGACGGGAGGACAAAGTAGTTGTGGCTTTTGCTCGCTGACAGCATGCATTCTTTCCAATTTATTTTCCATTTTTGATGTAATTAATTAAGAAATATAATTAATTAAGCAATATAATTATTAAAACATGGTTTAACTTATGCTTATATTAACCTAAAAGACAAAAAACAGTAATTCCAAAGGACAACTGTACGCGCTTGTTTATCGCAGCACTATTTACAATTGCCAGGACATGGAAACAACCAAATGCCCCCAAATTGATGAGTGGTTGAAAAAGATGTGGTACATGTACACAGTGGAATATTATTCATCCATCAATCAAAGAAGACAGACTTATGTCATTCATAGCAACATGGATGGGGCTTGAAGGAATCATGTCAGTGGAAATAAGCCAGAAATAAAAGAAAAATACGGGGTGGTCTTATTTATATGCGGGATACAAGGAAAACAAGCAAACAAATGGAAAGAAGAATTTAAAACTCTGCAGAACTGAAGCATAGAGCCTGAGAGGGGGAGAGGAGGGAAAAATCAAGAGAGGGATGGGCATAAGAGATTAAGATGGTCACTGGTGATAGGGTGGTGGGAGAACCTTGGGATAGACAATGATGTAATATGTGTATGTGCAATCAATTAAAAAATAATAAAATTATATAAAATTTAAAATATATGCACTTATATGAGCTACATGAAATCCTCTTTTGGTGTGAGGTCAGGTATACAAAGTCAGATGATGTGCTTTATGCCATGGAATGGAATGGGTGTTAGTCTTCTACTTCTATTTGTGGATTCTTTAGTTCCCCAGCCTTGTAGACCCATTCTATCTCTGTGCCAATTTTTCTCTTATAGACTGTGTACCTGGCACTCCAGATGTTATAATCCATGTAAGGAATAGTTGGGTTATGGCTCAACTCTTCTACTATTTATCAGTCAACTCTTCAATTCTCCTGAAGAAATGATTAGAAATCACATAAAATTGTGTCAGAAGTTGCTCAATTAGCCTAGTCTTTGGTTCTGAACTAGATAATTAAATGTGAGTTGAATTTTGGTGTGAGTTCCCAGATTTTAATAATTATCTGGAAATTTAACAGAATAAATAGAGAAGGCTCCTGACAAGACAGATCCAGAATTTAATTTAGATTAAAGGTTCTGAAATTGGAAGTCATAAAACTCTAAGGGTCTTAAATGGAGTTTAGACAATTCATTAGTTTTCTATATTATATGAATAATTGTATACTGTCATCTATATGTGAACCATTTTCTGGAGAGTATGATTTTCATTGGCATTCTCAAAGGATTTCAGATTAAGATGGTTTTACGTAAGTACTTTTCAAATGATCTATGCCACTTCTTCCCTCTCTCCTTCCCTTCTTCCCTACTAAAATTTGTAGCCTAGATAGGTCACCATTTTAAAAAATAATAAAAATGAGCTGCAAGCAAAATGAAATGCTGTATGCTACAACAATGCAAAATTGTCAAATATCTAAATGCCTACTGTCAGTTTTTGTATTTATCTAGTCACAGAACAGTAATTTAATATTTCAGTAGAATATTGCATAGATTGATATAGACCACATGGTCAAATGCATGAAACTCTGCTATAGGAAATGGAAGATAAGTGTCTTTGGCCATGTTGTTGCTCCCATATTCTGGGAGTGACCTCAGGAATTATCTATTGTTGACTTATTATCAGATTATAGCCCAGAGCCAGTCATCCCAAAATTCAAGGCTTTTTCAAAGATATTTTGGCATTCACGCACTCAATAAATATAATACTAAGCTTGCATTTAGTTATCTGGGACCATATTTTGCATTTTGAAAACCTAAGTTTGTCTATCTGGGTTACAAAACTTAAAAAAAAGCATTTTAGATAAATGGCATGGGTGGAGAAAGAATTGCCTGGGATTGAAATGGAGAAGAGATGTTCACAGAAGTAGGAAAACAGAGATTGGAATATTATAGAAATTCAAGAATAGCATTTCCAGGAAAGAAATGCAAGATTACCCCTATGGACCAAATCATATTTTCAAAAAGATGTCATTGGATTTGGTCATTGACCCATTCATGGTATTTTTAAAAAAGTAGTTGACACAGCAAAGTTAGTTTTAGAAAATTAAGGAGGAGAACAAATGTGACTAGACCCAAAAAAACTTCCAGAAGTTGAGTAGAAAATCCTTCCCTATGGTGTAGGTAGAGAAGGGAAGAAAGAGAATGTAGTATTTTTCTTGAAAAGATGCATCATCAGGATTGGACAAGCAGCTAGAAGAGAAAGCAGTGATACTAGAGTGGCAAGCCAAGGAGAAGAGGATGAGAATCACGGGTCTTGGAAAGTCAATGTTAGTATTTGTTCTCTAGGTTGGTTTTTAGATGCCCACCTGTTACCCAACTTACTGCCTGTTCCTCATGTGGCTGTGAACTGATTAGCTGGTGTCATATCATCAGTTTTGCTGAAAGTGAAAAATGTGATGAAATGCATGAAGGCATTGGGGACAGAAACACATAGTTGGGTATTTGAAGCTTCTTAGCTCTTAGTTCCACTTCAGCCTCATCTGCTCTGCTTGTTACTTGCTTAGATAACGTTGAGTGAGCCATGGGAAAGGTGGGTGCCTCAGAGCTTAAATTGATTCACTGCTCCACAGTTTTATATAGAAGCAGAGATCCATTGTTTATGGTGACGCTAGGCAAGTTGGTCTTTATGATAATACATATTCTTTTGAGTTTTAGAGAACATCACACCATGATTTTTGCCACATCTGATATTTGAACACTTCTCATTCTTTTGTTTTTGTTTATTTTATTTTAAAAATAATATATATATATATTTCATATCATTGTATCATTATGATCCCTGGGGGTCACCCACCTCCTCCCCTCTCTGGCAACACTAGCTGGTCTTCCCCCAACCCCAGTTGTATACTTTCATTTGGTTGTCCATATATTAGTGAAACCATTTAGTTTTTGTCCTTTTCTTTCTGACTTGTTTTTGCCAATATGATTTCTTCAAGGTCCATCCATATTATCATAAATTTGTCATTTTTAGTTGATATGGGTAATATTCTGTTGTGTAGATATACCACATCTTTTTCATCCAGTCATCTGTCTTGGGACATTTGGGTTGTTTCCAGGTCCTTGCAATTATAAATAGTGCTGCAGTAAACATCCGAGCACAGATGTCCCTTTGTACCCACACTGAGGTCTCCTTTGGGTAGATTCCCAGAAGAGCGATTGCTGGGTCAAATGGTAGTTCCATTTTCATTAGTTTGAGGGGCCTCCACACAGCTTTCCACAGTGGCTGGACCAGTTTACATTCCCACCTGCAGTGTAAGAGTGTTCCTTTTTCTCCACATCCTCGTCAGCACTTGTTGTTGCCTGTTCTTTGGATGTGGGCCATTCTTACTGGTATAAGGTGGTATCTTATTGTGATTTTGATTTGCATTTCCCTTACTGCTAATGATGTTGAACAGCTCTTCATGTGCCTGTTGGCCATTTGGACTTCCTCTTTGAAGAAGTATCTTTTTAGATCTCCTCACCATTTATTAACTAGGTTTTTGCTTTGTTTTTGTTAAGTTGTGTGATTTCTTTGTGTATCTTTTTATCAGATCCTTACACTTGTATGGAGGGTGAAAACTTTTCCCACTCTGCTGGGATTCTTTTTGTTTTTTCTGTTGTCTCTTTTGCTGTACAGAACACCTCTCATTCTTGATCATTTGTTTCTATGTCCTAGAAGTCCTCCAGGAATCTTTTTTTTTTCCAGATTACCCACCAGAAATCTTTGTTTCTGTTTCAAGTATATTAACAGCAACGGGTACCAAGTTCAGGCTACTGTGGACTACTAGGCTACTAGGTCTCTGATTATTAAAAATAGTGTGAGGAGTGGGTGGAGGCTAATGGGAGAAGGATATAGTGGTCCATTGTTTCTGATTATTTGCATACTTTTTGGCATATATAGTGACAGTATTCAAAAATGAGGCCAAAAATGGAATGGGCTCAGAGCCTAGTTGCTTTTAGGCTCTGGCAGAGGCACAGTCTTTAAATCACACCCGAAAGTACAATTACCAACGAGAATTTCTATGTCATGAAGATGGGGGAAAGCAGAAAGTGACTTTTGAAAGACAGAGTGATCTTGAGAGACAGTCTCTGCCACCCCTCCGAAGATGATCATAATGTCATCTTGAGAAAGCTTCCTATTATGGGAAAGTGTCACCCTTGATCTCAGCCTTTTGCTGCTGGTAACAACTTAGCTCAAATAAATGTTTCCATTATTGTGACTGCTCCTCAGAGCACCAGATGATTGTTTTGTTTTGGGGAGGGGGGAGAAGTCCTGTAGAATCCTATGTTGGAGGTCGACCTAGTAAAGCTGTTCTCTGAAGACCATTCGGGTTTCTCAACACTTGTCAAACTGCTGAATTGTGTCACAATGGAAACAGCAGCAAGTACACTGTGCTGATGCCGAAGAAAATTATTAACTAGACAGAAAGTCTTCCTTACTCCCAAGCAAAGCTATCATGAAGGTACTTTTGATTTCTCTCAGCAAAGAATAATATGCTTGATTCTTAAAATACAGGAACAATTTGTTTATTCTGGATTCAGTAGAAGATGTCTCTTTGGGAGACTTGTCTCACAGAATAAACTGAACTTGGGATAAAGACTGGAAACATTAGTTTCTTTTCTTTCTTTTTTATATATAATTGATTGCGCTTACATATACTTTACATCCTTGTTTACCCTGAGGTTCTCCCAGCACCTTGTCACACATGTACCATCATCTTAATCTCTTGTGCTCATCCTCCCTCTGTTTTTACCCCACCTCCCTTTGCTCTCTGCTTCAGTACTGCTGACTGTTAGTTTTAAGTTTTTCTTGTCATTTTGTTTGTTTTCCCTCTATCCTGCATATAGATGAGATCATCCAGTATTTCTCATTTTCTTTTTGGCTTATTTCTGCTAACATGATTCCTTTAGGTCTAGCCATCACAAATGCATCAACTTTTTTTTTTTTGATTGAGGGATAATATTTCATTATGTATATATATATATATCATATTTTCTGATCCATTTGTTTATTTTGGGGCATTTGACTTGTTTCCATATCCTGGTTATTGTAAATAGTGCTACAATAAACAACCAAGTACAGATGTCTTTTCGAATTAGTGTTTTGGTGTCCTTTGGGTAGATTCCCAGAAATGGGATTGCTGTAATGAATGGTAGTTCCATTTTCAGTAGTTTGAGGGTCCTCCAAGCAGCTTTCCACAGTGTCTGGAACTCCCACCATTCCATAGTCTGCATTCCCACCAGCAGTGGGGAACAGATTCGCTTCTAATCAATCTCAATAGAGACATGATAAATTCGAACACAGTAGGAGGAATAATTAATGCAATTAGGAATATCTTAAAATAAGTACATTTATGTGTACTTTTCAAGTGCATATTACATTAAAACACACCTGAGACCCACGATAAAGGGTTATCAGTGAGAAAAACAAACATTTCTAAATTAGAATTTCTGCCATGGAGTAGAAACAAGAAGAATATGTTTTCAAATATGCAGTAGAAAGATCACTGGTTCATCTAAAGACCTGACACTGACATTCATCTTAGTACATAAAAGGGAAAAGACACTGAAGATGGGAAATGCAGGAGCAATAACAGCAGCTGGAGAGGCGATGGATTGCTCGTGAGTGACATCGGTGCTCTGCTGAACTTGGGTGGAAAGTGATTCACAGAATTAAGACAGCAGCATTCGTGTTGTGTTCTCTTATTAAAAAATGTCAACAGCTCATTGAATGCAGGAAAATTTTAAGGATTTTATTTTGCAGAAAGCCAATGTAGTAGCTGCAAATGTAATATCAGCAAAATGAAATGCATTAGGGAATGTAAGTAGCATAGGTTGGTACATTAGTTTGAGTTATTCAGTCAGTCCTGAAAAGGCTAATATCCCATTTAAGTGACAGGCAAAGGAATTCAAGAGGCAAACCTTCATTGTTTTTGTTGTTATTGTTGTAGTTGCTTGTTTATCATTTTTAAAACAGCTATTTTAAGCTAAGGCTGATTTTTGAAACTTACTTTGAATATTATTTTTACAACTGTAAATCTGCACTTTTATTCATTCATGGGTTTTAAATGATATTTTATGCATGTTGGACAGTCTGAAGGAAAGGAAAGTAACTTATACTTTAGCTAGTAAGCCCCTTGAAAGGCATCCTGGCACATTAAGATGGAAAAATATATCAATGGCACTTGATAAAATTGCAGGAACTTGTATTTAAATTTAATTTTCTCTGCAAGTGCAGTTAGCATTATTTTTTCCCACTGGTCTCTGACATACTATTTTTGAGGGAGGAAAAAAAGTTTCTGCTACCATAGCAACAGTACTCTTCTCTTGCTTTCGATCACAAACCATAGTTTCTGAGCATAACTACGAAAATTGAAATGTGGTAGCTCAAAATGATAAGGCCAAGCTTGGGAAGCACTCATCTAAATGAATATTTGTGCCATTGTTCTTGCACTCACAGAAGGACTGGAACTTTCAAGGTCATCCTATTTGTTCATAATTTTCACAGCAGCTCTCATAAAAGATTATTGCCACTTACTGGGCAACTCTAGTTTTCATGAAATATCTTATTAGCATGATTTTCCAAAGCTGATAGGAAATTAAAATACTCCATAGTCCAGTTTATTTTATAGCGTGGAGGAAATATGCTATAAAGAAGGGACACACATTCTGGTGGCTTTTAGAAAAGAGATGAGCTGCTATTTGACCCAGGGTGTGTGCTGGGGACGGAGCTGGTCATGGCTTATGGGGAGTCCACTGAAATCATCGTATTATTTGTTTCAGGGGCAGTTCTGAAATGGTGCTTCCCTCTGCAGTGCCCTTGCGATAACAATATTCTTTTTATTTTCCTTGATCTTTCGCAGCCTGTGGATATTTCAGCTTGCCGGGTAAATTATGTTTTCACTCGATGGCCGCCTTTGAAAATCCTCCCTGGCTCTGCTCTGACACTAGATAAAAACAACACAGGCTTCATGGCCCTTTGACTCACCTCCCACCTCTTTTCTCTTCAGTTTTCCCTTAATCTCTGTCTCCATGACTTTAGATCTTGAACCTCTTTGCCCAGCCCCGTTTAGATGGGCAATCCATTTCCAAACTGACCAGCAACCCTGCTGTGGCATTTGCTCCCAGCACTTGCATGTGGGGGACATGGGTCACACCTACTAGAACTAGTCTCAGTGTCCTGTCAGGCTTTGGAGATGCAACCTGGCTGTATGTCGCTGGGTCCTGTATGTCCATGGAAAAGCAAAGAGAAGTTTCTTAGGGGGCCACGGGTTGATCCGGGTGTCACAATACTTTGTTTCCTTGAGCACCTGGCTGGATATTTTTCTGCATTGTCAAGGACACATCTTGCTAACATATGGCAGATACTAGACTGTTTCATGGACAGAATGATGAATGAGGAGTGAGCTGGACTTGACTTTCTTGTCCTTCATGATATCCAGGCTTCTGAATAATCATTTGATTCTAGCTAAGTAGGGTTCCATGTCCCAGGAAGACATTTATTGGTTCTTAACTATGAAGTTGACTCTCATCAGAATTGAAGGCACACGGAATGTTGGTTTAGAACTTGAACTGGATGGCAGAAGGAATTGGTTGCTGTAATAAGTGTAAATAGACTCAAGGAATGGCTTCATAGTATCAAAATGTCCTAAACTTGGATCAGAGTTTCCACTGCTTCCTTTGTCACTAAGTACATCACTTTGAGTAAATGATTAAGCTCTTTTGAAGTGGAAATATAATGCCAGTGTACAGCTAATCTGAGCTGCCAGCCATGTAAGTACAGTTGAACAGTACCTCATATAGGAGAACATACTCAGAACATGACTTTTTCTCTCTAGTAACACAGAGAGGACTTTGAATGGAAATGCAATATGACCGTGTGTCAATATGCTTTTTTTCTCTTCCTTCCTAGTATCCTCCATTGAAAAAACTTTATCTGAGATGGAAACTTGCATGTAGCAAATAATCAACTGTTGCTGGTCTGATTTTTAAAAAAGACTGAAATAAATCAATTCCCAATTTTCACGTCAAAATTACGTAGGCAGCTGTGGAACCTAAAAAAAAAAAAGTGATCTTAGAGCCTGAAGAAATGAAGAGAGTGGGGAACTTGAATTCCTCTTCCATTGACCTAATAACTCTTGAGGCAGAAAAGGGCATGTCTCAGGATGTGAAATGGCATGACCAATCCATTCCTTTTTGTCTTCTAAGAATTGATGTGAGTTTCAGCTAGATCAATTTGGCTGTGGCAATTGGTATTGATTGTGTCGACAGACAAAAAATGGATTTGCCATGTCACAGAATAGTTCATTTGCCTCTTTTAGATACTATGGTAGTTCAGGAAAAATTGCAAAGTCAGGATGAGTTTTCTGATTCGTTCTCATCTTCACCTTCCTCCACATGACCACCAGTTAGATAGCTCCATGGGGTGTTTGAACCTGTTCTTGGTCTCATTTTCTCCCCCAAATCGTTCTTGTCTTTCAGAGTATTATATATAGAAGCTTAAATGTTCAAACTTTTCTGTCATCTTCATCTCTCCTTTGTTTTCTTCCTTTTCATTCACTACCTGTGCTCTAATCACATACCAACTTCATTTCTTCAGAATAGATTTCAAATTCTCATCAGGTTTTTGTGCCTTCCACTGACTTTCTTGTCCTCTCTAGAAAGTTTGTTTGTTCTATATGCTGTTTTACTGGCCACTGCTACCCATTGTCTCTTTTTAAAATGCTGCTTTGATGATTGCATTTTCCAGGTGAGAGCTTTCCCTGGCTTTGTTTATTGCAGTCTAGTTAATACCTTTAAGACACTCTCCCTGTTTGGGTGACTGCTTAAGATGAACATTTCACCTGCAACTGCACAGCAGACTTAGTGTGACAGAGACGGAGAGCAACTCATTGACATGCAGACTCTTTAAAAACCTAGAGTTATCGCTGCAAAGTGACAGCTTATGCAGGGGCTATGTTTTCCAGTGTCTACATAAGTCCAGGTATGGCTATGTGTGTAGTCCTTGCCATTGGAAAGTGAGCAGAAGTGGTATGTGTGTGTTTTAGACTAATATGCTTGAGATGTGGCATAACTTCTCAAGACTCTTTTCTCATCTGTTGGTAAGATGAGAAAATATGTAGAAATTGGGGGGCAGTGGAACTCCAAAAAAGAATGGATCACATGTGAGGGAAGGACACCAATGAGGCATATTCACTTAGGAAATAAATATCATGATTTTACTCCACTGATGTTTTGGGCGTCTCTACTTCTGTGCCTTTGCCTACATCTTTCCATCTTTCTAGACAATCCTGCTCATCCCACCTACTGATCTGTGTTATCACTTTCATAGATTCAGTTCAAGCCTCACTGCTACTTAGCTATTCTTAATGATCCCAAGCCAATTTACTTTCTTTTGCCTCTGAATTTTCTCATCACCTCATCCCCACATTGTTGTTGTTTCTCTAAATTAATTTTTCTTTATTATTATAGCAATTACAGAAGCAAAGTCTACTATGTTTCCAATTGGTAATGGAATCTAAGTTGAAAAATGCATGTTTCGTTTCCTTAAATTTAGTGTGAACTCATCAAAGTCAATGGCTGTATATTCTATTTTATCGCATTCTTCAAAGTGCTGGTGGCAGGATATTATTAGTTTTATTGTTTTGATTATATTCCTAAGAGTTAGATTCCCCCCCCCCCAGGACTGAATATGCTAATCCTGTCAAGTACACAAAGTGCCATAATAAAAGGGTCTGCAGTGACTTTACGACTGTGGTGTCCAAAATTCGGTGCCACCTCTTAGATTGAAGAGAGAAGCTCATTTAGATCACCTTTACGGAGCTGATGTAATAAATTCCCAGAATTCTGACTCTTAGAATGGTTTCCAGGTGGATTTTCCCTAATACCTCCATGACTAGAAAATAATGAAGACATGGTAGTCTCCACTTCATTTTTTCAACAGAAGATCCATATGCATGTTCCCTGCCCTTAGGAGGAAATAAACCCTTACAACACGAATAAAGAAGTTGAATTACCTTAACGTAGACCCTTAAAAGATCAGATTTTTCAAATCTATTATTAACTATAAAGTTGGTGGCAAGAAACTTGTGAATGTTGAACACCAACACTTCCTGTGTTCCCTATGTGTAAGATATTTGGATACTAATGTCCTCGTATCAAAATGACGAGGTAATGACTCACATTTTTTATTTTATTTTTAATATATCACCACTTTATTTTTCCTTTTAATAGATTTTTGTTTTTATACTTTTGTTGTTGGCTGACATTGAAGAGTAATTTCTTTTTCTTAAAGAGAACAATATGAAGTCTTGTAGCACAAATGCTAAGTATTTTAGAAAAAAATGCCATAATTTCATAATGTAGAAACTGTGCCAAACAAAGTAAATCCAAACAATGGTCTAGTTGAATTTGGATAAAGTACATTTGCAGGTAGAGCATTCTTTATTATAGAAATGTCAGAAAGATATATTTACAATAAAATTGACTAATGGAGAAAATGGAATATAAAATAAACTCAGCTTTGGTGGAACTGTATTGGTATAATCATCTAAGATAATTGTTCCAAAAGGAGACATGCTTGATTGATTGTTAGTGCATTAGCATCAAAAGTAAGCTGTAATTCCTCATGTTTTCTTTTACATCAGGATAACGACAGTGCTGAGACTTGGAGGAAAGTCACTTTGTAGTGGTCTTGGTAAAAGAGTTTGTGATGATAGAACACTCTAATAAGGAACAAGATAAGATTTAAAAAAACAAATACAGCTAGCTACATGCCTAAGAATTAGATGCATTCTAAAATGAATTTTATCTTTGATGCTACATATGCCAAACAAATAAGAGAAAATTAGATTTGGGAGGAGGACATTATTTTGTTTTCTGAAATATGTCTGACTCAATTTCATTTTTGACATGATCTAATCAGAATAGTAACATTCAGAAATTTTGTTTATACTGAATTCATCTGGGCTGGAACCATATTAAATAAAATTTTCTGTTGAACTTATATACAATTAAAAAATTGAAGATTTAGTTTTTGAAAGAAATTAGAAAGCTGTTGAAGAATAATTGTTGCTGAATGTAAGAAACAGTAGAAGTATCAGCCCTTAGAAGTCCTAGTCAAAAGAATTACCAAATTATAAACTGGAAAAAGGACAGGTAAAGAAAGAATTTTAGTTGCTGCTGATAAGATCTGAAACATCAGTATGATTTAGTAGAAAATTTTTTTAGTGTCCCCACTCATGGTTCCTAAATGTTAAAAAAGTGAATGAATCTTCCTTGCTCTGAAGCAAAAGTAGTAATTATTCATAGCCAAAGCAGTATGCTGTAAACCTAATTTTTTTCCTTGTGTCTTTTCTATAACATTTTTTTTTTTTTTACTCAATAGAGGTATTTAGTGCTCCAATACTTGGATTGTGGCTATAACACACCTTCTAGGGTCTTGATTTATATAAGAAGAACTGGTCTTGAAGACCTCAAGTATCTTGTCAGCCTGAACACAAAATTATCCCAAGTTAAATGCCACTAAAATAGCCAACACCAAATACCTATGATCCCAACAAGATTCTTTCAAACACTTTTTTTCCAAACTAAGTTTTGTACAAGTCAGGGTTTAACCTCCAAAGTGAATTATCTTTACGAAACCTGTAGTTGTATCATCTGTTTCTACATCTGTGTCTGTCTACATGGAATAAAATACATCAGCATATATTCTATATGAGCACTATATATGTATTAATAGTATGTGAACACTATAAAAATATACTACATATGTTTATGTATTTGAAAGTGATTTTGTTTTTGTTTTGGTCACAATTGCAGATACCCACTTGTGGGTGGTTAACCTCTCTGCAAGATTCTCATCTCCACATCTGATGCTGGAACACGAAGCCCACAGGGTGGGTGGTCAGAAAGGCAAATCAGTAGCTGGCTGGACCCCACAAACATGAACTGGAGTCCCAGGAGGATGAACTGAAACTGTGCTTGCTCTTGTTCCTGACTGTAGTGACATGTGTGTGTTGATGAAGTTGGAGCCTTTGGCAGGGAGTTCAACCCAGAAGTCTGACTCAGGAATCAGAGAAGTCTAAGAGGCTGGTTTGGAGCATCTGCTTTACACCAAGCAGGTGAGTAAGTAGCTCAGCAACACCCTCATGGCTACAAAGTGGCTGCATCTTTTCTTCTTCTCTGTCCACCCAACTTTCTCAGCTCCAAAAGAATTAAGTATCTGCACTGGGAGCTGAAAGAACAGAATGTAGAAACTGAGACTTGACTGGACAGAGGAATGTGAGGTAACTGATAGAAAGAAATCGGAGTGTGAAGTTCGATTCTTAGCATAACATTTAGCGACATATCATGATGGTGCTATTAGTGTTCATCTTCCAGTGGTTATAACATACCTTCTGGAGTCTTGATTTATGTAAGAAGAGTTGGTCTTGAAGACCTCAAATATCTTACCAGTCTGAACACAAAACTATCCCAAGTTAAATACCGCTAAAATAGTCAACACCAAATACCTATAATCTCAACAAGATTTTTTCAAGCATTTTTTTTTAAAACAAATTTTGCACAAGTCAAGGTTTATCCCCCCAAACGAATTATCTTTATGATAGCTGTTGCTGTATCATCTGTGCCTACATCTTTGTATGTAGACATGCAATAATAAACATCAGTGTATATGTGTATATATATACATATATACATACATATACATATATATGTACATATACATATATATGTATATGTATGTATATATAGCTCATGTGGTACACTCTTCTTCATTGGAGAGTATAATTGTGCTCATTATTGTTATACCTGTTGCTCTCCTCTGAATCCTGCCTCTATTTTTCACCAGTGCCAAAGGCTTAGGAATTTAAGTACATACCTCTGTCCTTTGGATGAGTGGAGAGGGCAAGAGCTGATAAAATTTATAAGTCAGTGGTAGATGTAGATCAATCATTAACTAAAACAATTCACAGTTGTTGTTTGTAACATGACTTAAATTTAGTGGCTGGGATTCAGAGGGAAAAGGAAGCAAGTGGAATTATGAAAAGTAGTTGGAATTGATTTTTTCAGGTTTAAGGAATTGTGAGGAAAGACATAGTGATGTAAGCTGCGTTTGCAGCTGCCGGTAAATCTCATTTCTCTTAGCTGTAATTATGAAAATCCTCTTGAGCATTCCAGTCTGTTGTGAGCTGCTTAGCTGTTTTTCACAACAGAGACAACTTCAGTTATCTTAGAAATCTAGAGCTGCCTTCAGCGGATGCCCGGAAGACTTGCTAGGACTGTGCTCAGGGTCAATTGTTGCTTAAACTACTTTTAGAGTCTATTCAACATGACAAGCAGATCAATCTTTTCAATTCAGAACTGATGAAATTCTACATTCTAGAGAGCATTGCCTGGAGAGTATGGATTCAATAGATGTTTTTTTAGGGCCATTTGGCATTTCCGCTGGCTAACTTACTAGGTCATTCCTAAATGCAAAATACTAAGCCCATTTGGAGCTTTTAAACAGGCTTAGTTGTGAAAATAGGTACATATTGTCCCAGAGTATAAGGAATTAATCTTAAAACACCAGCTTGTAGCCTAACCAAGTATTGGCACTGATTTTAAATAGTTTTTGTAGAATAAGGGAATTATTATTATAGTTGTTTTTATTTTTAAGCATACAAATCATAAGCTGAAATATGCATAAGTGAAAATGCTAGGATTAAATGTCCTATTTATAGCCGATAACATATCAGATGAAGACGCATGTGGTGAACCACTTAGACTTACACGACAATCAAAATACTTTCACACTCAGTCACAGTGAATTCTATCCCCAAAGACCTGGGCTTAAGGGCAAACTGTATCTTAGAAACTAAAGATGAATAAACACCAGCAGGATAATTGACACCTGAAGTATAATCAACAGTGAAAACAAATCTTGAGTTTCATCTTTTTGTAGCTAAACTAATAACACACCATATCTAATAGAGAATGTGTGGAAAAACTTGAATTGATTGTTATACAGCTTGACATTTTCTTACTGGTCTTTTCATGGATGAATACAGTGTACTCTCCTGCTTATATCCTGGATATTGGGTAACAGTATTGAAGGGTTACCCCTGAAGGTACACTAGATTTAAGTACTGGCCTGCATGTAGTCTTGGGCAGAAAAATGGCCTTGAGGAAGACACTTCTCTTCTGTATTTCAAGTTTCCAGGAAAAGGTCTTTGAGCAGTAGGAAACAGATTCCTGTAAGAAGCCCTTAATGGTGTCTAGCAGCAGATGCTGAAATAAAACTGAGTCTTAGGCATCAGGCTTTGACATTTCAGGCAAGCAATACTTGAGTAGATAACTCTGAGATAAGCAGACAGAACACCTTCTGACTGGTCACCTGGTGGAAGGCACCAGCGAATTTACTGATACACAGTTTGTAAGTGTCCTTATTTCTTAACACCTTGGGTTTTAACATCGGCTTCTTGAGTGTGAAACCCTTTGACCATTTTACTGTTTTCGACAGAAATGCTGGTATCTTTAGTTCTCCATTCTATAGGAAATGCCATTAGGAAAGGTTTAAATATGTGCCTAACATCATCCCTTTGCCAACGGGGAGATCAGAGATATGCTCCAACGCTAGCTTCTAGCAGGAGAATGTTCTAAACCATTTTTATACTCCGCATTCGATTGGTTCTCAGCTGCTGAGGCTGCAAAAGGAATGAAGAGAACTAACCAGCCACTAAATTTCAAAACCCCAAGGAGGTCAGAGAAGCAGGGAGATTATCATCCCTCCGCGAGCACAGAAAGCATTCAACATTCTTGGTCTCATTTTTGTGACAGAGATTTTTGACAAGAACATAAAATAAAAACCTCACAAATTCATGCCGGTGACAATGATTATAACACGGCTGGGAGTGGTATAAATGCCAACATTTCTTGAATCAATTTGGAGATGGTGATCTTTCAGACCTTCCCAGACACTGCGGATGGTTGCAGTAGAATGTCCCCACTTATGATTAGATTATTACAAGAGGTGAAGGAATTTCAATATCACACCTGACAGAAAAGAATTTTAAACTCACAACTAAATTCTGAAGAGTAATAGAGTGGCACAGAATCACAAGGCTTGTTTCTGAGTGTTCCTGCAGAGTCTAGGAAATAAACTCAATAATTCCCTGAACTTTTCATTTAATAACATCTTGTTTCAAATGATCTTTACATCTTTTGATGATTAAAATATATATATATATATATATTTATATAGGTAAGGCTTTCTGTAGCAGCCACATCTTATTTAAAATTTTTTGTGGCTTCTCATTACCAGTAGCTTTTCATGGAGTCATTTTTGGTTGCAGTGTAAAGATTTCGTTTCATCCATGCCTTCTTTGATTATTATAGCCAGGTAGGCTGTTTTTGACCAATGTGATGGAATCCTCAGATTAATTAAAATTAATGCTTTGAGTGAAAACTTATGCCAAATGGAAATGAAACACAACTTTGAACAGGCCTGAAAAAGCAGAGAATGTGCATTATCTTAGATAGTTGCATCCTCTTCAAAATTTCTTAAAAGGAAGCAGTTTTAAAACCACTTTTCCCTGCTCCTATTTATTTGAAGTGTTCAATAAGCCACTAGGTGTTGCTCTAAGACAGCTTCTTATGACAAACCAGCAACTGCTTTATGATCTTGAGATTTCATCAGTCATGTAATTTCCTTAAAAATGCTAAAGATTAGATCTGAGGTTTTGAAAATTGGCTCTAAATATGTAGTGACTATACACACATGCCCTGCTTTCATACCTCCGAAATGCCTTATAAATAAAAATCAAATAGAGTATCCTATGAAATGCTGGCGTTGGATTCAGTTTAAACGTGACAAAAGTTACCTTTTTATATACTTAAGCAGTAGCTGACAATTGATTTCATTATTAATTGTAAAGAATTCTGAACTGAACAATTATTCTAGCATCAATGGAGGGGAATCTTGTCTTAAAGGTGACTTTTATTTTATAGATAGATCAGCTTCTGCAAAATAACTTTTGGCCATTGCACTTATTCACTCATATTCTCTCTGTCTCTCCCACGCCCCCCACCCCTAATAATCCAGTACCCTATCTGCTATTCTGTCATTTTCTCTGATACAAGCTTTTGTGGTTCCTAGTGTTTGTCCATACTTGAAAACTGTGCTCTAGCTTTGCAAATTTATACTGATGGTTCTAACAGCTTGGACTAGAATATTACGGGTATTGAAATACAAAAAAAAAAAAATTGAATATTGGAGAAGATAGTGAATAAGATATGTCTTTTTCTCCAAAAGTTTCTTTGAATGTGCATTTTATTGGAGCCCATAGTTTTGTGAAGGAGAAAAGGACAGGGATGCCATTCTGGTAAACAGAACATGGATATAGCATAAAAATGACGAGTAGCTGTCTTTTTTCAACCGAAGTCATTCATGGTTTCTTATCTTTTAATTAATGTGGAGGAATATAAGAAGTTTAAAGTGCAGTGAATTATAATTTTGACTCCTTTCCATTTCTATAGTGGCCTTGGGAGGCTGTATTTTAAAAGAGACAGTAGAAATCCTCTCTGCGTTATTATTGATTCTGCATCTTCAGCAAAGAACATCCCTGAACCAGAGAATATAGGACTTCATCTTTTTCTTGCCAAGCGGAGAAGTCTGCTGTCATGATACTTTTCACATCAGCAGTGATTCTGACATATCACTGGCTATAATATAGAAAATTTACAATCTCAAAAATATCAGTGCTGTAAATAGTATCTTTCACTTTTTGACCATCGTGTATATAGAGTTATTCAGAGTAAAATATTTAGATTTAATTCCAATATATCAACTTTGTTCATATTTGGGAGGTAAAGAATATTAGCAGAAAAAAATGCATGAATTCTTAATCTTGGAAATTATCGATGATGGAAACTTAAAAGTATTTTATGGAGGTAACATTGGTTCTAAACTCTGTATATGGTTTGGATGTATAGATTCACAATTGCTCAAATGTGTAGTATCACACCATGGGCCCACCAACAACCTACCTGATTATCCTCCACCATATTACAATGAGCTCATTTTATCTCTTTTTTTTTTCCCACCCACACTCCTCCTGGTAACCTCAGTTCTATATTTAGATTTCTAGGCTTTTTTTCCCCCCAGTTGGGTTTTTTTTTTGCTGTTTTTTTTATATTTTCACCTATGACAAATTCATTATTTATCTTTCTCCCAATTTATTTTGCTGAACAAAATCTCTTCCAGTTCCATATGATGGATAATTTTTAGAGACCAAAAAGTTGGTTCTAGTAATGTCATCATTAAGGAAACTACTTGTAGCCTCAGAAAACTTAGGCTCAACTCCTGACAGATTAATCAATTTAAAACTTCAATTTCTTAGCTATAAAATTGGGAAAACTGTAGCACTCCTTGTATTATAAGAATTATAAGGAAAGAAAGCATATTAAGTAGCCAAATCAGTGTCTTTTGATGTAAAATGTTCAATAAACATTTTTCTGAGCTCCGTCTGTATTTGTACTTGGTCTTGAAGAGATTTGTCATGTTTCCTAAAAGTGACTTTTCCAAATAGCTGAAATTCACTACCTTTAAAGCCTCAGACACCTTTTCTATTTTATTTGCTAATACGGAAACTTTCAAAGAACACTCATCACAGTTTAATCATTTCTAGGTAGTTGGAACCAACATTGGGAGGTGACTTAGAATCATCCTTAGCGAAAATTGTCTCTCAGGCACTACTGCACCATGAAGCATCTCTGCCTTTTCACCAGACCATGCCAGCTTTTGGGTTTCTGCATTTGTCTTGCAATATTTTTCTTTTCTCCTCAGTGTGTTATAATTAGAAATTAGAGGCTAAAAAGAGAATCGAGGCAATGAGTACAGCACATAAGTTAGCCATGAGGTCACTATTGTAAGAGAGACAGGAACTGAATCTTGTGAAGAGGCAGCCAGTTCTAAATGCACCATTGTGAGTTCTGTTCCACTCTGGCAAGATCTTATCAGGCAAAGCCTTGGCTTAATTTTTTTTTGGACTGGAGAAGATGAGGGAGAGAGTCTTGGGCCTCTATTGGGTCTCTACCATTGATACCAAGGACTCATTGCGTCTTCTGCCTACTGCACCTACGTGATTCAATGGCTCTGACATCGCTGGTAATGAACGAGGATCAACACTCTCAGTTGTCATTTCGGATCGCTGTCTGAGAGATCTACTGTGGCTGGCTGTGGCACTTACCACTCTCACCTCCCTAGATTCTTCCAGTTTCCTGGGAGGTCAGAAACTCATTTCATCAGAATATTCTCTGAACACAAGATAGTGAGTGCTTTGTGGACACAGGGAGACAACATGTTCGGGCATAAATTCTCACCTATGTTCTCTGCTGTGGCTTGAAGTTTTTGGCTCAGTTCTGGGTGGTGCTGATAGGTTCAGCCTATGTTATGACTTTCCTTGCTGGGCCACGGAGGGACTTAACAAGTCATGTACTAAAGGCGAAGATGCTGTCGTTTTTGAGAAATGCTGCACTTCTGTCAACCTCCATATTCCATTCTTTGACTCAAAGCTTCATTGCTCAATTATCTCACTGACAACCCTCCTCTCTGTCTCTTCTCAGAACTCATTGAGTTCTCAGGACTTGACTTCATTTTTATTCATCATCAGTTTCTTGTTTTATACAACCCTTTCTGGCCAGATGATCCTATTGCTCTAATGACATCTTTTAAAGCTTCATCCTCTTACCTGGCTTCTTTGTACTTTTGTTTCACTCACCTACATTGTTCCAACTGTGTATCAGCACAACTGTTTTTGTAATTTGGTTATTGGGCCATGTGGTGGTAGGAAGTGGAGGCACAGAAAACAGACTGATAGATTGAGACAACTCTATGGGTTGGGGCAACAAGGACAAGAGGACCACGGATTTTCTTATTTGTTTCCATGTCTTCTGCCTCTCCATTTCCATATCACTGTCACGGTCAGTGATCTCATTTGTCACCATGTCCTTTCATAGCCTCCGCACTATCAAACTACTTTGCTTCTGACTTTCCAGAGAATGTAGAGGCTATCACAAACTGAACTTCTAGAGTACCATCATCCTATATCTACTTTCTTTCTTTTCTAGGTTAGCTGGTGAATTACCTCTACTCCAGCCTGAAAATGATCCTTATACCTATGTTGTGCAGACTAGTTTCTTTTGCTCTTTAGACTACTAGACTCTCTCAGGCTTGGCTGAGACACTCTCTTACCTCTCAACCTTTCTACTCATCCTTCCCTTTTCCTGGAACCTTAGGAAACATTTCTGCACCTTGGTTCCCAATGGTTAAATTTGTTTAAATTTGAGAACTTTAAATTTGAGAACTAAAATAGTGAGAGTAACCTATAGCATAGAAGAAGACATCCACAAATCCAAACTGACTTAAATAAGTACATGTAAAAGAAAAAACAAGTAGTGGGAAAAAATCTCTTCCTATATGTTGAATTAGAAAAAAAAAAATCACAAGTTGGCAGCCATCTTATTTTTTCAGTGAGATCATCTCTGGATATTTAAGCTAGTGGGTGAATGTTTCTTTTTTTTTTTATCGGTAACAGGATATTTACATGTTCTCAAAGAATTTCTCACATGATACTTCTTAATTACAAAGATATAATTAGTTACCTTACAGAGGAGAAAACTGGCAAGATATTCTTATTTAAATATTTTCTTAACCCTAAATGCATGTTCTAAGATGATGCAATAAAGACACCACCACATTTTTGTCTCCTTTCTGTAAAAAGTAATAGTGCGGAAAGCTCAAGCAGACCTAAATTAAGGGACAGTGTACAAAAATAAGTGATCTACAGTTTTCAAAAATGCAAAGGTCATAAAAGAGAAAGAATGTGGTGTTTCCAGATGAAGATGGAAAAAAGAGATACAAAAATTAAAAGAAATATGTGAATCTGTATTAGAGTCTGACTAATCTGTTTCTAAGAGGTCATTAATAAGACATCGTAGAGAAAGAGTTCGAATGAGGTTTATTGATTGGATAATATATTAATATTTTCCCCAACTTTACTGAGATGTTATTGAGATAATGCAAACTTAAGGAGTATAGCATTATAGTTCAATTCATGTATATACATATGTATAGATAAACTACAAAAAACTACTTAACACCTTTATTTACTCATATATTTTCCATTTTTTGGTGTTGACAACATTTAAGAACTACTTTTAAGTCTATAGCATACTATTCTTATTGTCACCATGATATATACATTAGATGCTTAGGATTTATTCCTCTTAGAGCTGAAAGTTCATACCATTTTTTCAAACTCACACCCCTTTTGATGTGTCTGCCATATCCTGACAACTATTATTCTACTTGTTTTCATGAGTTTGGATTTTTCAGATTACACATAGTAGTGAAAGGATATGTCCTGTGTCTTTCTCTCTCTGATTTATTACCTTTAGCATAATGGCCTCCAATTTTGCCATATTGTCACAAATGGCAAGATTATTTTCTTATTAAAGTCCAGATAATATTCATGTGTATATATCTACACCTATATCTCCTATGTCTACATTGGTATCTAACTTTCACATTTTCTTTGTCTGTTGATGTCTGATATATATATATGTATATATATATATATATATATATTTTTTTTTTTTTTTAAATGTCTTGGCTATTGTGAATAATGCCTCAATGGAACATGGAGGTAGAGATGTTTCTTTGAGAAAATAATTTCATTTCCTTTGGATATTTACCCAGAAGTAATATTGTTGGGTCGGTCATATGGTAGTTCTATATTCAATTTTTTAAGGAAACAAAAATTTTTTATAACATTTTTTATAGTGGCTATACCAATATTTATTCCCACTAACAGAGTACAAGGATTCCCTTTATTCTAAATGCTTTCTAACATTTTTCATCTATCATTTTTGTTAAAAATCATTCTACCAAGTGTGAAGTAATGCCACATTATACTTAAGATTTACATTTCTCTGATGATTGGTGATGCTGAGTATATTTTCATATACTTGTTGAAAATATATATGACTTCTTCAGAAAAATGTCCAATAAGGTCCCGATGCTTATTTTTAGTTTAGGCTATTTGTTTTCTTCCTCTTGAGTTGGATGAGTGTATATATGTTTAGAAAATTAACTCTTAATTTATATATATACTGATTAGCAATTATTTTTTCCCATTTCATTGGTTGCCTTTGTATTTTTTGGTTTCTGTGCAGAAGTTTTAATATATCAGTCAAAATAACCTTCCCCAATGTTTTTCTTCTAGTATTTTTATAGTTTTGGGTCTTATTTTTAAATCTTTAATTCATTTTCAGTTAGTTTTTTGTGAATAGAGTAAGATGCAAGTCTGGCTTCATCACATGTGAATATCCAGTTTTCCCGGTACCATCTATTGAAGAGAATTATTTTATTCTTAGTTCCCTAACAAAGAATAATTTTTGACCCTAATAGTGTCTAGCTGTGACAAGGTAAAACATTACTTAACCAGGTATACGTGAGTTCATAATGGTGCTCTTATTACATTCATTTGTTTTCCTGTACCACACTGCTTTGACTACTATAACTTTGTAATGCAATTTGAAATGAGAATGTGGATGCTTCTATCCTTGTTCTCTCATGATTGCTTTGGTTTTGGAGTTTTTGTGTTTATGTATAGATTTTATGATTTTTATATTTTTATAAAAATGCCAATTAAAATTTTGATAGGGATTGCTTTGGCTCTGTAGATGTCTTTGTACAATATGGCCTATTTAGCAATATTAATTATTTTGATCCATGAATAAGGGACATCTTTCCATTTGAATATATTCTATTAAACTCCTTTCAGCAGTATCTTATAGCTTTCAGTGCACAGATCTTTCATAATCTCTGGTGAGTTTGTTCCTAAGTATTTTAAATTTTTTTATTTTGTTGCAAATGAGTTTTATTTATTGCTTTTTCAGATAGCTTATTGTTAATATATAGAAATGCAACTGATCTTTTTCATATTGATTTTGTATCCTTCAATTTTACAAAGTCTGCTTATTCATTCTGGCTTTTATTTGGTGGAGTCTTTGAGCTTTTCTACACATGAGATCATATTCTGCAAATACAGACACTTTTTCCTCTCCCATTTGGATGCCTTTTATTTCCTTTTCTTGCCTAATTGCTCTCTAGGACTTCCAGTACCATGTTGAATAGGAGTGGTGGAATTGGACACCTTTGTTTTGTTCCTGGTCTTAGCAGGAAAGCTTTCAGCTTGTCACTGTGAGGTTTTGTTGTTGGTGCAGTAAGTCTTAAGACATGTAGGAAGATTGAAGTAATGTCAAGTATTTTCTCTGACCAAATAATGTCAAACTAGAAATCAATAATAGGAGAAGAACTGGAAAATTTGCAGATAAAAGGAAGTCACTTTGTTCTTCTCCTACAAGAAGGGTCTTTCTCTGTATTGGGTGCTTGCACAAAAGAGACGTATGTCAGGCCAATATGTCTCTATTTCCTTTTCAGCATATCTTTCCTTTTTTTCTGTACTTCACCCAGAGTTGAATTCATTCCTCACCTAGCATCCTTGGCTCACATGAAGAATACTACTATGAAAAGTTGCTCAAATGAATATTTCCTGGGAAAAGACAAACACTAGAAATTCCTATGCCACCATTTTGCTGATGTCAGAGTTATCGGGGTTTTAGCATTAATGTCCTGATTTTGATAATTATACTATGATTTTGTGATAGAATTTTAGTGCTTTTTCAAAAATCCACAATGAAATATTTATTAGGGGCCTATTAGGTACTGGATTAGAGGGTTATTGTGTCTGCAATTTAGTTTGATATAGTTCAGAAAACTTGCACACACACAATGAAACAAATATCATAAAATTTTTAATCCACATTTTTATTTTATCATGATCTGGATTGTGCCTGTAATTAGTGAAATCTTTTCTTCAATACAAACAACAGTCTCCTAGCTGCAAACTCCAATGAACTTTATAAACAAGTCCTTAATTGTAGTTTACCATGTTGGCTTTCTTCTTGGTAACTTTCTTGTGAACTAGATTCATATTCTTTATAGCTCATTCCACCTGCCCATACAACATACCAGAGAAATCCCATGTTCAGCTGTTCCACCCCATCTCTTGCCTCACTCTACCCCAAATTACCTAGACATGCTTTTCTTTTCTCTCTATTTTGGGGGGTGTCATTGTATTCTATTTATTTGAGTCAGAAACATTTCCCTCATTTTTACCTTAAATCAATTATAATTCAATAAATCCTCCCAAAGTCTGTACTTTTATTTCTATTTATATATCTATTGCTTAGCTTAGACTTTTATTTTCTTGCCTGTGTAAATTAAACATACTCTAGATTTTGGAACCAAAATAGTCCTAATAATGTGTGCATAATAATACTTTACAAGTGTTAGGTGAGGCAAGGTGTTATTAGTTCAAGTGGTATTTGTGAGCTATGGAGGATTATACTGATGCTAGTTACTTTAGTCTCTAGACTAACGTACCTTTCTGTAAATGCACTCACTTTATGTACTCTGCTTTTACTTTATAACTTTGTGTTTATTCAATGCGTGCTGCCAGTATATTTTGGAGAGAGTGGGAGCATAGACAGATTAAGGGGTAAGAACAGTATTATGCTTTGGATAAAATGCCTCTCTCTGAACACAGAGATCTACAAATGTGCTTTAGTCTATCTCTTGGCATTTAGCAGTCAATAACCATGTCAACGGTGCTTTTATTTACAATGATATGTAGCATAAACCAGGACCTCCACCACCCTTTCCTGTGTCTTACAAAAGTAGCCCTTCTGCTTTTTTCATTAGCTTACCAAGGAACAAATGTGCCTGGGTAGAGATTCAATAAAATCAATTAATTAGGCTACCCTTTTAAGCAACAATGGAAACAAGAGTCAGGAACTGTGTTGATGCCTCCTTGTCTTGGAGAGGACAATGTTCAGCACTTGCTCATGTACTAAAAGCACAGTCACACAGGTCAGTATTATGTTTGCTGGAAGACTGAATGGGTATTTTATTGAATGGATGCTGCAGCACTTGTGTTGGTTTGATATAGCTAATTTAATTGTTGTCAATGGCAACGGTGGGGTTCAAGTCAGCTACTGGATGTCATTTATGCTGCTGAAGCAAAGTCAGTGCCAGCGTTTCCATTAGAAATCTCCTCATTTAAAAGAACACAGATTGAGCAAAGAAACAAATGGAAAGAAAGATGTTTCAGTTATTCTGAAGATGGGTGGATAGGACCACTCTGGCCAAAAAGATAATGTCTGTACATTAAAGTCTTTATTAGCATATTAAGCAAGTATTTGCTAAACAAGTATTTACCGAACACTTACTATTTGCTAACCAGTATGCAGGATATAAATGGTTAGCAAATCTTAATCCTAGGTAGCAATGAAGTTTATAGTATAGAGTGGAAGGCAAATGACAATTAGATAGCAAACAAGTATGGTACGGTTAAGTATGATGAAGGAAATAAACATTAGTTGTAAGGATCTTTAGCGGAATGGTGGAGATGAAGGCGATGCATGTGCTTAGGATCAGGGGAACCTGTGTTAAGACATCAGTGTTCAAATAGAAACGTGAAGGGTACCGAGAAGTTATGTGAAGTGGGCAATCTCTCAGGAAAGAGACCTTATAGACAAAGTTCCTGAATCTAGAAGGGGATTAGTGTCCACAGACAGTGAGTTGGCTAACTTAGCAGCGTTCATTTTTCACTGAGAACTTATAATAAAGCCAACATGTCCAGTTTTTGTTGTTGTTGTTATTTTCTATAGAATCATTCATTTATGGTCAGGTTAGACATTGGGCTTATTGAGATGCATCTTCCTATTTCAGGTTCTTCTTAGACTGGATGAGCAAAAAGTGAACAGCAGACTGATTAATTGGAGACAAGGTCAAGTTTAGTTCAATATGCATGGAACATTTACATAGCTTTTAGTTCTAAGGTCAATGAAACACACTGAGGGTTTATATCCGAGTCCATAGGGGGTCTGGGCCATCAAGACTCTTTGGAAAAAGTCTTTCATGAGGAGGGCTGGAGGACTTCACATCCCCAAATATTGCTTCTACATGTTTTCCCTGACTTAGAATAGGTTTGTCTTATGAAAATATTATTTCTTCTGAAATAAACTTTAGAAATATGAAGTAGAGAGTCAAGGCTGTTAGAAAAGAGGGGAAACCCCAGTGACTTAGGGTAAAGGACTGTGGGGTGCCTTGATGGTGGGGGTGCTATGGTGACACACACCTGAGGAGATGTCTCTTCCCTTATGTGATACGCAATCTTGTGAACCATTATTACTTCAGTAAATAAAATAAAATAAAAATGGTTATTTCTGGAGATGATCCTAAGTCTAGGGAATCTGTATTCTTTAAGATGATGGAACAGTTTCTCCCCAGGAGCAAAGACCTCCCTCAGCTGTGCTCCATTCTAGATACCATGGTGTCGAACAGACTTATGGATAATGGACTGGTAAATAGTTGGGGGATGCTAATCCTAGAGGCTTAGTCCGAATTTTGTTTGTTTATTTGATGAGTATGATACTTAAGAGAGAGAGAGGGAGAAAGAGAGAGAGGGAGAGAGAATTGAAGAAAGTGCAAGGAAGTGAATGTGCCTTTCTGAGTCAACCTTAGGATCTAAACTGAACAAAGATGGGAATAAAGATGGTGGGACGGTTTAGGTAGCGAGCAGGCAGCAAGATGAGGGCGATGATGGTCTCATAGAGAGACAAAGGTCCTTTGAAGGATAACTAAGAGAATGAGTATAGGAGGCTGAGAAGTAGATTTGTTAATGAAAAGTTATGACTCTGGAGGTGTTTTTAAAGTAAATATCTTCTACTTAGAATGTTTAAAGGGATGTATTTAGCGTACTTATTTTGATACTTTTATTTCCTTTATGTTTGATTTCATCATTCCATGTACCCGTATATTTTACTGTAGGAAAGGCTGGCCACCATTCACTCCCTAATACAGAGATTCATCTCAGTCTGTTTTTCCATCCTTTAAATCCCTTACAACATCTACTGAAACTTAATTCATATCTTGCTCCCATTCCCTGGATCCTTACCATCTCATATATTAGGGGATAGGAAAAACAAATATAGCTAAATGTTTAATATATTAATATATTATATATTAATATACTATATAATATAATATATTAAATAATTTGGGGTGATAGTTTGATCTGTTGTTCCAGCTAATACATTTACATGTTAGCAGAGACTTTTAATAACAAATAGAAGAGTAATTAAAGCAGACAATCAAGATAGAGAGAGAAATAATTCAGTGTAGACTATTTTTCCCCACCGTGCCAAATCCTGTGGATAGTCATTTAATTTACTTACGTGTAGAGTCAATTTTAAAGGTGACAGATTTGAATTATTATTTTAAAATTGTAACCGAATTGGAGGTAGATTACTTGCTGCTGTTGGAAGTGAACCTAGAATCTAAGCTACACTTTCAGCTATTGGTGGTAAGGAAACCATGCCTAAAAAACAAAATTAGTTGCACCATCTAGCTAATTACTCAGTTCGATAGTTACTCAAATGCCAGTCTATATCACAGTGTATACCCTGGCATCCTTACCTACAAGAGGAATTAAATTAAACCTACTTTAATAAATAGAAAACTATCCTAGTGTAAAAAATATCCTAAAGAGAGAGATGCTATAGTCCTTGAAAGTATCCTGTCCTATTTATTCACTAGTGCAGTTTAACAAGTGAGAACCACATGGGTTTGAGATGAGATATGGATTGGAGTGATAGCTGTGTTAGGTAGCCTCTTAGCTGGCTTCAAAGGCACCGTACCTCCTCACCTTCATGCTTTTTTTAAGTATGCCTCTCCTTCAGGATCATTAGCACTTGGTGACTTGTTTCTAAAGAAAAGAAGAGCCAAATTAGAGGAACATTACTTCCAATGTTAGGTTCTAAAAAGGTGGATGTGCATCTTTGGAACCCCACTCTATCTTGCACCACTTCCTCTGAGGAAGTGAGCTGCCATTTCTTAGCATGTGATGCATCTGGACGTGGATTGCTAGTCTCTCTTCCAATCCGTCTTCTCTAGTTGAGTCTTCAGATGAGATTGCAGCCCTTGCTGACTGCTTAGTTCGTTTACTATTTTATGAGAGCATTGGGACCAGAGGTACTCAGCCAAGTTATGACTTCATTCTTCATTCACAGGAAGTTCAAAGTCATGTTTCTTTTAGTTATTTTATTAGCTTACACGTGTGCTATTCCTAGCCATTCTAGACCTCAGTTTTCTCGTTTGTGTAATTCAATACTTGAATCAAGTGATCTTTTAGTTACATACACAGATTGCCATTAGCGATCTCAGTTCCTCGTATGTTACCATTAGTCAAGTTTTATTCTATCTTCAATGATGATGAGGAATATTTAGCTATAATTCTCCTAAATGTAACCCTTCACATGTTGAGGGAAGTCTGTAGCCTCCCCTCCAGCCCAACATGTGAAAATCATGCAAAACCTTAAATGGGATTTAATCTTATCTTATTATTCTCTAGTGCTAAATATCTTTCTTTCTTTAAATTATAGCGCTACACTGTTAAATGCTGTATCACCTAACACTTATTCTTTATAAAATCCTGCAAGAAATGATTCACAGAAGCATCTTGCTCCATAGAATTGAACAGTGGCATCAGAAAGCTTTAATTTCTGACACGTAACTGTCATTCATGATTACTTCATATTTGACTAAACAACCACAGAGACTCAGATGATTTATCCTAGGGCAGTTGAGAATCCTGAAGGGTGTGTCAGAAATGTGTTTCGAGTATCTGCTTAGACAAGGCATTTTTAACATGGGGATGAGCGTGTAATCTCCCCTCCACATGCCTAAGGTCTTTCTGCTGGCCACTCCTTCGTTGGCCAATATGTTCTTATTGATTCATTGATTTAGGTCCCAGCATATGTCTCTCACACAGAACAGAAACTAGTCTGTTAGCTGCTGGAAGAATGAAGCCAATTAGCCCTCACAGAATGTTGGCCTCCATTCAGTTGTGGTCGTTCCATACAGCAACTCATTAAAAATAATACGAGCGCTATGTAAAACCTTCTCCGGGCATTGATTTTTGCTCCTCAATATGTTGTACTTGAATCCGAGCCCTTATTTTATCCACACTCTGGACATAGCACATAGTCTCTGAAGTCATGGAAATGCACTTGCTTGGTTTAGTTTGAGGTGTGTGTGTGTGTGTGTGTGTGTGTGTATGTGTGTGTCTTTGGTGTGGCATGGTGACTAATTTTCTGAGGAATCACTGTGCTGTCTTATAATAACTTTGCCACTTCCTGTGTCATTGACTGCAGAAGTTAGCCAGGGATGGAACCCACTTGGTAAACAATTGTCCCTCATCATTAACACCAAAGTGGCCTAAAGACAGATATGCAGGAGCCAAAAATCCACCCGCAGTCTGTTTCTCAGTAGCGTCTGTGTGGTTCTGTTTTCTGTCTTGTGAGTTGCCCTCATTTTCTACTTGCCTGAAATTTGTCAAAGATGCTGGACCTCAGCCACTCGCATCCCAAATCTCCTCAGTTATCCAAGACCCCGATCTGGGCTAATCAGTGCGGGAGGTGTGCTGGCGGGAGGAGGCAGGCGGCTCCTCACTCCATGCTGCCTTCGTTTGTTTGTCCTTGACAGAGGCCTTGGAACTTGAAAGCTAACTGCCCGCTGTGATAGCTCCGCTGGTGATGAGGTGACCTGTGGCTCAGCCCACCAACTGCTTTGAGCTGGGTCAGTGACCAGCTGCCAGCCCCGGCAAGTCTCCTGTCAGTGCCAGCCTGGGGGCCACTCAAAGTGCTGACCTGGAGGGCAAAGGGCAGAGCTTCTCCAGAACTGGCTCCATTTGCATTGTAAAGATTGAGGAAGAGGTGACTTTGGGAGGCAGGTCCCAGACCTCCCGCAAAGCAGCAGCAGGACTTAAAGGATGGGAGCTGGGGGCAAGACAGAATTCTCCTTCTTTGTTGAGTCCCAGCCTCCTGTTAATGCTGCTTTCAATGCAGAGGTTTCCCTTTATTAGGCAATGTGCTTTGGAGGAAGGCTTAATGCTGCATCTTGTTGACTTATTTATTTTTTTTCCACTTGGTCTCAGGAATCTTTCAACTTGATGTGAAGTAATTTGAAAATAAGAAAATAAATAGCTTAGGTTTCTTTGCAGAGATAGGAAGTGGCTTTTAATCCCATCATGTTTTCCTCAGTCATCACCAAGTTGAGTGAAGAGAACAGGCTTAAAAACAGAAAGCTTTGCAATGATTCATGAGAGAAAGAGAGAGACACAGAGAGAGAGAGAAACAGAGAGAGAGGGAGAGATAAAAAATGAGGGGGAGAGGTGGTTCATAAATATGTGGCTAGTTATTTATTACAAAATAAATTATGTTTTGACATGAGGAATTACACCATAATTTTCTGTTTGAGATGGTACCAAAGTAAATTGGTTTCTATCTAAAAGGTCACATGGAACGTTGGCATTGTGTTCCTGTGATGACATTTGCCTTATTGGCATTCAGGAACATCCCCTCTGTTTCATGCAATCACTGTCTCCTTTCACTGTGTTTAAAGATAATCCAGCAACTTTGCAGGCCAAATGGCTTGCTGAATATGAGCCCGCCAAGCTCTGAAGCAGACAGCTTCCTGCTTATAGTGTCTTCAGCACAGCTCAGCCATAAGGCAAACATCAATAATGGCTTTCGAAGGGAAAGTGACAGGAAATTGTTCATGATTTGCCATCACCATAATTAAGAGTGGGAGGGCTATTGCCACCACTCTTTAATTTCCCCATCTTTAAAATTAACGCTGTTATTGTCACCAACTGCTGTGTGGTACGACTGATTAACACTGTTGATCCGAGGGCTCCTATTCCTGGGAATGGATCATTTGTTCACCTTCATGGGGAACCAACGACGCGTTTTGAGCTCAGCTATTTTACCCTTATAGTGGGGATGCGCAGAAGCTTAAAAGAGTAGTCTAACAGCTAAACTGTTGTGGAACTTCGCTCCTCAGGCCTCTCCTCAGATGTCCTGTATTGCATGTAGCTAGAACAAATAATCAAATGCTTTAAAGTCAGGAGGAAGAAAGGGAAATAAAAGTGTGTTCACCATTGTTCAGTGGTTTTCATGCCTGATTTGGTAGGTAAAGGTTATCGGAAAAGTCAGCTCCAGTGTGCTTCGAAAGCTTAATGTCATCTCTCAACTCCCCGGGCAAGCTTCTCATGAAGGGGAGCAGATGATTCGAGGCCAAAATTGGAGACCCCATCTTTGGTCAATGAGCTGATGAGCGTCATACTGAGTCAGAGCTGCCCATGGCGACAAGGTCTGTGCTGGGTGTCATACTTGAAGCACTTTCTAAGGACTCAAGAGTCACACTGTTCTCCTGGCTCAGCATAGCCTTTTATTGTGCTTATTTGTGTGTTGCCCTCAGCTCTTTTACAAGGCAGTAAGCCCCGGGAGGTCAGAATTTTGAATGCTCACAGACCCCAGCATTTGCCATCAAGTAGTTGCTGAATAAATATTTGTTGACTGACAGAGTGAAAGAGAGTTGATGGACCACGCTGGCAGGAAATTCAGGGGAATGGCCTCTCCGTCGTAGGACATTGGGCTATCAACTCTTCCAACCCACAAGCTCCCTGGCTATACAACAGCAAATGAGAGAGTCTACTGAAAGGAAAAGGAAGCTAACGGCTGGCAGGTGAATGTTTTGCCTGATTCCTCATTGATCCATTTATCACAGGCATTGTATGCCTTGTGTGAAGCTTGGACTTTTAAAGATGAAATTTAAAGATGGGCAACACAACCCTTATCATTGTAATGTTGATATTCTAGTGCAGCACATCAGGCCATTCGTAGCACATGTAGCGGGTCAGTGATGTGTTATGCTACAACAGAACACATCAGAGGGAGATAATAGAGTGGGGTAAGTGGGGCTGAGCCCAGGAGATGATGATGTTAGATGGAGTTAGCAGCATGACTCATAATGAGGGTCAGCTCTCATTGGAACTGCCTTTGGAAAAAGCCTTGCAGTCAGTGTGGGAGTTACCATGTGGTAATAGGACAGTTCAGTCTCATGAGGAAGAGCATTCTGCATCTGGCACTGCTTGAACAAAATTGGGAGCATGCCTGGAGTGCTCTGGAACAGTGAGGAGGATGCTAAGCTAGGATTGGGATAAACAGTGGGGGCGTAGTAAGAGATGAGGTCACAGAGATAATGGAGCCCCTGATCAAGAGCTTGACTGATTCTTGCAAGACCTTTGGCTTTTCCACTGAGTGACAGAGTTCATTGCCTTCCCTCCCTCCTTCGGCCTTGCAGCTCCCGCACATGCTCATATTGAAATCTCTCTTAGCAAGTAACACATCGTGGGAAATTCCTTGTGCCTTTTTCCTTTGCCAGACTTGGAGGTTCTAAACATACTGCTTTAATCTCCCGTGTCTCTGTATGGGACAGAAGTGTGAAGGCACATTGTAGACACCCCATTATTGTTTGTGGAACTGAAGGATGACAAACAAATCACAGGAGTGGGGCTTGCACGGTGCTGAGAGAGGAGCAAAGACTGCAGACGGTTCCCGGGGTAGAGCAATTGCTGTTATCTGTTTCTCAGCTATCGGCAAGTGTTTTCCAGTCAAGGTCTGTTTTCTTTCCTGGGGAGTAGTTTCCTCATCCCCTCACCCAAAAATAACTGCTCCTACTTAAAGATCACTGTAGTGCTAACACTGACACCATCCTCATAGGAGACACGGATGGATCACCCACAGGTCTCCTGAGAGACTGTCCTGATCCCCAGCACAGATGCACAGCGACCTATGGGGGAGCTTTGTAAACTTTTGTGCCTTCACTTTATGGCTGACCAGTTGCACTGGAAGCTCTAAGGGTGGGTTTGGACCTGGGCATCCTTTAAAAGTGCCCAGATGATCCAGATATCCAGCGAGTGTGGAAAGGTTGATCAAGTACCGTTTCAGGACTGACCCACATTCTCTATAGCATCCCAACCACACAAAAGGAATACTCTTATTTGGTCCCTCCCCAAACCCATCACCAGCGCCTGGCAGAAGCATGGCATTGACATCACAATGGCAACTCCAGGGTGTCTTATTAGGTATTTATGCTTGAACAGGTCCCTGTGTGGTGCTTATGGGGAGAGATTTGAGGGAAAGTGTCTGTTCTCTAAGATAACTGATTTGATTACGTAGGACTCTCATGTAACTTAAATCAGGAGCCATTTGTGGGTCTTCTCTCAGAGGACTCTGGACCTGGTCTGACAAATTCAACTTCCTGGCTATATATCCCAGGAGAATGAAATAATCTTGCATGGTTTAATACCTATGAGTCTAAAACTCAGGAATGTATGCTGATATTTCCCAATGTACGCAACCTATGCATTAACAATCATCATTGGCTATAGTATCCTACCATTGTGGGAGCCCATACAGCATCAGCCATATGGGGCTGACTTGTCTTTGGGGGCACCATGGTCCTGTTTTTTTAAACTTGGATAACCACTAGTGATGTCATCACCAATAGCACAACAGTATTGCATACATAGCACTCATTCCCTGTGCAGAAAATATTAAAGCAGAGCCTCGACTTGGGAAGAGATCTTGCCTTCTTACCATACTCATTGTTCATGTGATTCTCACTGCCTAAGTTAAGTTCCAGGCTACTAGACTCTAAGATTATGTGACGAACTTAGCTCTTGCATATCTTCACTTCCCTCTTTAATCTGTGTGGTACTAAATTCTTTTCAAAGTATCTACTGTGCTAAATCCTTCACTAGAAATGGTGATCAACCCTGATGTTTTGGGCTGCAAAATCTCGGTAAAGAGAACAGATGAATTGGACTGTTATTTGAAATGGCAGGAGTCGCTTCTGGAGGTAATGCCATAGAGAATGCAGTTTGGATCTTGTGATATATTTATGGGAAATTTATGCCTCAGTTACAGAGCAGTTTGCTTGTCTTTTTGGCCATTTCCAAGGGAATGAGGTGTAATCCCAAGTCTAGAAGACAAGTAGGAAGCACAGACAGAAGAGAGAGCTGAGAGCAAGCAAGTTTGTGATAACATCAGTGTGAGCATTGTCTCAGCGAGAACCCCAGGGACACAAGTTGAGTTGTCACTCTTCCTTCCACTCACATTTTAGATGAGGAAATGAGCATATAAACAGAAAATCAGAATATGATGTAGGAGCTCACCAGGTGTGGAGGAAGAGGAGAGGGAGGGGGTTTCAGGTGATGGGTGCCATGAGTTGATGAGTAAGAACTTAATAAAATGCCTCAGGATTTGAAGAAAAAGCTCATTCTTGAAGTAGAGGAAATGGGGAAGAAGGGCGGGAGAGATAAGACTGGAGGCAAGAATTAGAGTCAAACTATAAAGCCTGATAGAAACATGTTAAGGAACTGGGTCTTGCTCTTGGAAAGGGACAATGTGGAAATGAAAAAAGAGAAAGGGAAGCACTTGACCTCTATAGTCAGAAAAATCTGATTAAATTCTGGCTTTGCCACTTCTTTGCCACATCATTATATGATCACCGATTGACGGTTGGCAATAGCTCAGTATCTGTTTTTCCTTATCAAGAAAATAAATGTCGCCAGGCACGGTAGCACATGCCTGTAAGCAGCAGCCTAGGAAGCTGCGGCCAAGGCCAGGGATTGTGGTTTAGTCTCATCAGGGGCCCTTAGCGAGACTTAGTCCCCCAAAAAATAGGTGGGCGTGGTGGCGCATGCCTGTAATCCCAGCTACCTGGAAAGCTGAGGCTGGGGATTGCTTGAGTCTGTGGTACCCCGGGCAATGTGAGCCTGCGGTTCCACAGGCAACAATAGCGAGATCTAGTCTCAAAAAAAAAAAAAAAAAAAAAGAAAAGAAAAGAAATATCATAACACTTAACTAGCAGGATACATTTCAAGGTTAAATGAGATAATGTTTATGAATATAAGGACAGCTGTGTGGTAAATTCTAGAGTTATGCCTTCTAGCACAGGAGCCACCAGTCACATACAACAAAATTAGATAAAATAAAAGATTTTATATTTGAGACTCACCAGTCACCTTTCACATGCTCAACAGCCATAAGAAATCATTGGTTATAATAGTGCAAAGCACCGGCTTATAACATTTCTAAGACATTGTATAGGATTGTGTTTCTCTACAGTGCTTTCTCTTGCCTTTCTGGAAACAGCGGGCCCTAACTGAAGCAGATAATGGGTTGATAGTGTGTGTTTTATTGTGTTATAGGAAAGTTATCCTTAAAGTTTGAAAATGGATTCTCATCAAGTTTGGGGTTCTCTCTGAGACAACGCTCACACTGATGTTTTCACATACCTGCTGGCGCTCAGGTCTCTCTTCAGTCTGTGCTTCCCACTTGTCTTCTAGGCCTGGGATTATACCTCATTCTCTTGAAAATGGCCACAATGACAAGTCAACCGCTCTGCATCTGAGGGACAGGCTTCCCTAGGAATATATCACAAGCTCTAAACTGTATTCTCTATGGCATTGCCTATAGAAGCAACTCCTGCCATTTCAAATAACAGTCTAATTCATCTGTTCTCTTTACTGAGATTTTGTAGCCCAAAACATCAGGGGTGATGGCCATCTCTGGTGACAGGTAGACACCACCACTGCACTCTCAATTCACTTCAACCTGGACCACTGGACAGAAATGCATTAACTTCCAGTTTCTATTTAACTTTGGTTTTGTTCAGGGAGTTTTAAGCACAGGTTTCTTTTCCCACATGGAGCAGTTATTTTCATCAGAATTTTTTCCCCATTAAAAATTTCCAATAAAAAATTTAGAGGAACTATTCAGGGAATGGAATATGTAAAACTTAGTTGGTAAATAAGAAAAAAAAACCCAAAAAACCAAAAGCAAAACCACTACAGCTTTCCTTAATCACTCTGGGTAAAAACAGGTTCTTGCTGACAATTGTATCATGGTACTACATTATCACATAATTTATTTTGTACACATAATTGACTTTTACTTGGGAAGCAAGAAAGCCCATGTGGAAATGTTAAAAAGAAGTCAAGTGAGAGACCAGCTGGGGGAAATTAAATCCATCAGTGTGTAAATATAATAAGATGAAAGAAACCTGGCATTTATTGAGGGGTGTATGCAAATGCAGTGAGCTGCTGGAAGGGGAATTCTCTTTAGCCTGTGAGACGTGGGGGATTTTGAAGAATTGTCAGGCCTTCCACAACCACAGAAGGTGGTTAGGATTATGGTAAGAAATGGGGATTTCAGACAGGGAGAATGTGTTCAGGTGTAGATGTAGTTGGTTAGAAAAATTCAGTAGTCTTCCTCTTGTGTTTCTCCTTCATGAAACACAAACCTCACCAGTCATACTTCTAATCATCAAATATGTGGGTTCTTGTCATACCAGCCATTCTGAGACGCCATCTTGGCATCCTGCAATGTTGCTTAATTCTGACACAGTTCACCTGGAGGGAGTGTCAGGTCCACAGGTTAAGGACTTGGGCCTATAGGACTGTTGTCCTCACCTTCCCTCCAGATGTTGGTGGCAAGTAGCACATTCTCAGCTCACCGGCAACTTCTGTCAACGTGGTGGTAAATCAGACTTGAGGACTTGGGCCTATAGGACTGTTGTCCTCACCTTCCCTCCAGATGTTGGTGGCAAGTAGCACATTCTCAGCTCACCGGCAACTTCTGTCAACGTGGTGGTAAATCAGAGGTTCCCATGACCGCACTCCTCATGTTTCATGAATTGAGTGTCTCATAGCACAACACCCCAAAGAAACACTAGCCCAAGTTTGTGAAAGGATCTCATAACTGATACAGGACACAGAATTGTCCAGTAAAGGTGGAGAGGACAAGGTCTCTGCGGGATTCGAGCAGAAGAACTGCTTACTCTATAGCTGGGGACGTATCACCCACCTGAAAGCGCTCCAAATCCCCTTCTATCAGAGGTGAGTGGAGTCTTCATTATTTAGGAATGGTCGTTCAGGAACTCCCATTTCCATCTCTCTGGCTTCTCAAAAGAATAGTAGTGCCTGTGGGACTGCGAGTTTCAGGCTTTTAACCATGGTTTGATCATTTTGGTAACCAGCTGCCAACAAAAGACACTCTTTTTTAAACTATACATACATACATATATATTATGTATATATATATTACATCATTGTCTACCCTGAGGTTCTCCCATCACCTTATAACCTGTGAACAATCTTAATCTCATGTCCATCCATCCCCCGATTTTACACCCTCCCCCTCTCTTGCTCTGTGCTTCAGTTCTGCTGACAGTTTTAAATTCTTCATGTCCATTTGCTTGTTTGTTCTCCTTCTATCTCTGATATAAGTGAGACCATCCTGTATTTCACTTTTTCTTTCCGGCTATTTCTGCTAACATGATTCTTTCTAGCTCCATTTATGTAACTGTGAGTGACATAATCATAAGTTTGTCTTTTTTGATGGATGAATAATATCCCATCGTGTATATAGACGACAGCTTTCTGACCCATTAATCTGTTTTGGAAATTTGGACTGTTGTTTCCATATCCTGGCTATTGTAATAGTGCTACAATAAACATCTGAGTACAGGTGTCCTTTTGAATGAGTGTTTTTGTCACTTTTGGGTAGATTCCTGTAAGTGGGATTGCTGTATTGAATGGAAGTTGTTCCATTTTCAGTAATTTGAGGGTCCCCAACACAGTTTGCCACAGTGGCAGGACCAGTTTGTATTCCCACCAGCAGTGTAAGAATACTCCTTTCTCTCCACATCTTATCACCCAGGTAACTTCAAGGGTTTTATGAATCTTTTGTCCGAAACCAGAGATGATGACCAAACACCAGATATTCCTAGTACTGTTGTTATGTAGGAAATTGCAAGAGTTTTAGGAAACTGGTCCAGCCACTATGGAAGACTGTGTGGAGGACCCTCAAACAATTGAATGTGGACTTACCATTCAACCCAGCAATCCCACTACTAGGAATATACCCAGAGAACATGAAGACATTAATTCAAAAGGACACATGTACACGCATGTTCATTGCAGCCCTGTTTACAGTTGCAAAGAATTGGAAACCAAATGCCCCCAAATGGATGATTAGCTAAAAAAAATGTGGTACATATACATGATGGAATACTACGCATCCATCAAGGAGGACAAACACATGTCATTTGCAGCAACCTGGATGGAACTAGAAAGACTCATATTAGCAGAAATAAGTCAAAGAGAAAAAGAGAAGTACAGGATGGTCTCACTTATATGAGAGATATAGGGAAAATCAAACAAACAAATAAAAAATGAAAACAACCAATGGGACTGAACCATGGAGTGAGAGAGGAGGAGGGGGAAGAAGGCAGGGGAGGTGAAGAGCACAAAAGATCAGGATAGTTAACAAATGTTAGCGAAGTGGGAAAGCCCTGGGGTTAAAAAAAATAAAAAATAAAACAACAACAAAAAACCACACACACACCATATATCGGAAGAGAACAATGGGCCAAACAACCAACAACTAAACATCAACTTAACCAAACAACAATTTGCAGAAAAATGGGAGGAGTGACTGAAGTGGGGATTCAGAAGGGGGATATGGAGGGAGGAGGAAGGGGGATACAGAGGGGGACATGGAGGGAGGAGGAGGGATCAATTGATGCACAATTGTGACAAATCATGGGTGACCCCCAGGGATTGAAATGATGTGAAATATATATATATAATAAATTATTTTTTAAAAAAAAAGAGTTTTAGGAGCTCTCCAGGACCAGGGCCAGAGACCAATATGTACTTGTCTGTCATCTCATAAGCAGAGGGGCATCTGTCTTTAGTGGGAAGCAAATAGACAATTTTGGCCAAATGTACAATGGGTTGAGTCAAGCTTTCTTAAAGTCTACTATTTACTTTAATCTCCATCACTGCCTGGGATAGGTCTCAAGTCGGCGTTATTACTTTCCACCTTTTACAGATGAGGTGAGTCAGATGTAGGGAGGCTCAGTAGTCTTCCCCAGTGCAAAGTGGGGGGAACGATGCTCCATGACTCTCTCACTTTGCTGCCCATCTTCAGAGTGGGCCACTGACCGTGTCTGTTGTGGACTAGCTTGGCAGGGATGTTTGTAGGTCTCTGGGTTTCAAGGATAGAGATAGTGTCTCCTTTGGGAGGAAAGGGTGGTTTTGTTTATTAACAGGTTTGATACAAAGAAAGATGATGTCTCCTTCTGAGGCAGAGATTGAACATGTTTTCCATCCATTATAGAAGATGTCAGCTTGCTTGTGTGGGAGGCACTTGATCCTTCCATGTTGTCCTCAAGAGCTGAAACTCATCAACGTGATGTGAATGGCCACATCGCCACATTACCACTTCGTGCTATGGCTCTGGGTGGTTTATACTTTCGTTAAATGAACTTTTCTTTTTTTAGGGCATTTGTTATTTATTGAATTTGTCTCTGACATAGGAGTTTTCTGTCATTTTCCTGTCTCTATGAAACTGCCGGACTAACTTGTGAGCTTGCAAGTAGGATACATTTTCAGAGTGTTCACAGATCTTGACCTAAATATCTAACAAGTTGTGAGACAACCTTGAAAGGTTTTAGAGGTTGGCCATTAGATTCTAAGAGCCTGTGCAAGAGTTGCTTGGAAGAGAGAAGTGGGTGCTAGAAATAGAAAGGAAGAAGGACTGCCAGAGTATTTTAAGATGGAGTTTGGGGCAAGAGTGTCAGAATGTATGAAAGGTCACAAGAAATATTACAAATCTGAGTGTAAGCAAAAGAATGCAGACATTTACAAAATGAGTAGCTAACTTGCTCTTGCCAGGAGAGGGGTAGACTGTTTTCTGTGTGTGGAATTCTATTTTTCTGCTTTCAGTTTAAAAGATTAAAAAATTCTCTGCTTCAGATTTGGTAGAAGCAGCCTGAACATTGACTAATTACAACTTCCTTGTCCTTTCCACTCAGATTTGGGTGGATGGTGTATGGAGAAAGAAGGAAAGGTAACTGCTTACTGCCAGCATCTCTCTCTCTCTCTCTCTTTTTCTCTCTCCCCCCCCTTGTGTGTGTGTGTGTGTGTGTGTGTGTATGTGTGTGTGTTATTGTTGAGGGGAGGAGTATATGCCTGAACTATGTCCAGGTACTTCTGGGATTTTCAGACACTCTTTATCTGGTGTCAGGATTGTTCCCTTTTACAAGAAAACTTGACTCCTAAGTTATGCCATTTCACAAAATTATCATGGAAGATATCATGGAAGATAAGGTGAGATTTTAATAATACATTGATAAAATATCTACTGCTCCATAATGCCACTTACAATGGTAACAATTTAGGAACTTTTTTTCCTATTGCCCATTTCCTATCTATCTATCTATCTATCTATCTATCTATCTATCTATCTATCTATCTATCTATCTATCTATCTATCTATCTATCTATCTATCTATCTATCTATCTATCTATCTATCTATCTATCTATCTATCTATCTATCTATCTATCTATCTATCTATCTATCTATCTATCTATCTATCTATCTATCTATCTATCTATCTA